>AYEL01082769.1:0-34713 GCA_000484575.1 Olivierus martensii
TTTATTAAACTCCGGTATTTGCTAAAATCTTTTAATATTTTCTAATATTGATAGGTTTAAACATCTTTCGGAAAAACAAAACATAAAAGCATTTAAGAAATTCCATATAACTGCGTCATTAGCTATCAGCATTTTTTAAGAATTACTATCGAGTATTGGTCTCTTTATCCACCCTTTTATCCGATAAGCTAGTATTATCTAGCTACGCTGTGTTCCACAATGGACAAAATTCACGTGACGCCATGGTCACATGATTTAGTGAAACATTGTAGTTTGCCTAAGTTTAAACGAGAAGGATTATAACTAATTCCTGCTAGTTTATTTACTATATTTAAGAAAAAAAGCAAAATATAATTTTATTATCATTTCTAATAGCATTAAGTAATTTCATTTTTTTTAAAGTTACTATTTACTCTCATATTATAATTTATATAAGTTTTGAATTTTTATTATATATAATGGATATCGCTTCCAGATATATGTAGTTCATTATATTATAAGGATTTTAAAATTTCCAAATGAAATGTAAAACAAAAGAAATGTATTAAAAGAAAGTTCTAGATGAGATCATTCAATGTTTAACTGAATACCTTTCTAGTATAATCATATATCTTGATTATTGTTATTGATAGTTCAAATTTTACTGTATTTTGGATTTTGATATTATTATAGAATAAGGTTGCCAACTCCATATAGGACACCTCTGCCCAAAATTTATAATTTTTTATTTTAAAGATAATTATATACATTTAGGTACAAATAAAAAAATAAGTGCATTTTAATATTCAATGCAAATGAATTTGAAAGAAATAAAATTGGAAGAATTAAATTAAAATTCTAGTAGTTTTCTATTGAGAAATGAATTAAGTGCATTTTAATATTACTCTTTTTGCTTTTATTTTTAATAAATTCAAAGTATTTGACAAAATAAACTAATTTAACATTTCATGAATAAACAGTTCTGTTTAATAAACAATTCAGTTTAAATTCTTTAAGTTTTTAAGTTGAAAAATTTATACTGTAATTCTAATTTTATAACTACTGAACACATAATGAAACACACAAGTGTATATTGTAATGTACAATGTATTTTATTGACTAGACCAATAAGTGATAGTCCAGTTATAAGGCAAGAAGTTCTAAAGAAAGCTCTGCCATTTTAAAATATTAAATAAATACCAGCATATAGATTTATAAAACAAAAGAAATGTATTAAAAGAAAGTTCTAGATGAGATCATTCAATGTTTAACTGTGAATGGTTTAACCATGGTAATTAGATTGAACTTTATACTCACAGATGGCATCATCATCTGTGAGTGTGAAATGCATAGTGAAATGACAACAAAATTAAGCAGAAATTTTAAAACCTTAAATTATTTACTGTAATTTTAAAGCATGAAACACAGATATTTAAATCTACAATATTCTATTTACATATTAGAACAATTTTCTATATACATATTATATTTAATTTATTGCAGATAAGTAAAATAAAGGACATTTGCCAGTTTAGAAAAGAACAAGGACTTTGAACTACAAATAAAGTACTATACTTTGAAATAAAGAATGGTTGGCAACCCTATTGTGGAAGAAGATTATAGATTTAATATTTTTGTTCCCCATTTGATACTGATTTTAAGACTACTTTAGCTAACTTAAAATTGAAGGCTACCTATGAAACTCTGATTGAGAACTACTGATGTAGATAAATAAGAGAATCTGGATTACATTGATATAATTTTATAATGCTTTAATAAAAATTTCATATTAGTTATCTTCATATTTTTTTAAATTTAAATAATTAACAAACTTCTTAAAATAAATTGAAATTAATTTATCAGTATATAAATACAGATAGTCCTCAACTTACGATTGTCCTTATGATATTCTGAAATTGGCTATTTTCATAGCATATAGCTAGAAATACTTTTATATTTTATTAAAAATATAGTAAAGCAATTGCTTCCACCTTGGGGATCCAGATTATTTTATAACCTTAATGATCAGGGATCAAATGTGGATAATTATATCATCTTAAAGAATTCAATATTCCATTGTCTGTTATTATTACTAAAATTTTTACCATTATGAGTCATTTTTGACTTATGATATTTTCAACTTACAATAGAGTAAGTTATCAACTTACAATCAAAATACAATCCTATCATAAGCAAGAACTACTAATATTAAATAATTTATAGAAATAAAATCAAAAGAAAATACAATTTATTATTATGCTATTATATAAATGAATAGAGTTTAGACAGTTTAAAAGATATACAATATTATTGATGCAAAATTCTGTAATTATCATAAAATAGTCATATTCATGCAAATCATTGACATGTAATATACAATATCTGCTATTTATTCCATTTATTTAGCCATTAGGATCCATATTTTTAAACTTTTTTTTAAATTGTAATTTTAAATTGTATCATATCATTAATTAAAATGGATTACATTATAAAAATATACACAAGAATATTAATTTTTGAAAAATATTAATAATATAAATTTTAAAGCAAATGATTATGATAACTGTAATATAAACTTGTCATCAAGCATACAAAGTAAATGACAGGCATTGTCTTAAATATGTCAAAAATCATTTCAGATAGACCATATTTAAAAATCTGGATTCACATCATTGTTAAGTTTATAAAATCCAATCTTTTCACTACTGATATGCTTTATAATATTTAAGTAATTTATAAAAATTATTTTTATTTTATTTTATTGTTTACATAGTAATTAAATTACAGTATTAACAATAGTATATTAGTTCAAATTTTATAAATAAATTGATGGATTATATTACATGTAAGTTTTATATTAAATTAGTTTTAAAAAATAAAATTTTATATACATAGTATTAGCAAGAATACTGAACTGATATAAATATGGGAACTCTATTAAATATGTAAATAAGAAAAACTGGAGCCAAGAAGAATAAATTCTTTAATAAATAGTTAATCCTCCTGATATAACTATAAAAGAATTAAAGAATCATAAATGATTTTGTGACAAAATAAATGCATATGAAATAAGAATCAAAATATAATACATTAAGATAGGTTTCCATATTGATTTAATTCCCTTCCTTATTAAATTCATTGTGAAATTTGTTTAAAAATAGCTAAATATATTTATTATTACTCAAATTAAAGAAAACATTGTCTTTCCAATTATGAAAATATACTTAGTTTCTTATTTTACATATTTTTCATTTAAGTTTTCTCAGAGATATGCATTTGAAGAATATATCTTATCTCTCAGATACATGAAAATTTTCATTGATACACTATTTTTGGAAAAAAACGAAAATTTGCAATTTTTTTCACAGGTAATAATTTTTTTAAGTCTGATATTATAATCACAAAATACCTATGAAATTTGAAAATGTATTGGTTTCTGCATAAAAATTGAAAATAGAATATGAATTGATATCTGATTATCCAAGTATTAATGCTCACAAGTTAAAAGCTTAGATGTGATTATAATAATAAAAAAAAAAGCATTAAACAAAATAATTATCAATGATTTTATAATTATTGCTGCTTTATTCTTTTATAGAATTAAAATAAGTTTAGTCTCTACTAATATATATTTTTACTTCTTGTGCTGAAGAGAGCAAAACAATCATATGTTAATGGGATGACCAATAGCAGTAGCAGTAGCTTGATAAACTAATAGATTTTCAATGAAATAATTTGTTGTAAAGTTCATTAAAACTAAAGCACCAACTAGCAGTTAAAATAAACACTCAAAATTTATAAAGAACTTGAATTGTTTATTCTAATAAATAGAATTTAATTGCAATCCATTCACAATTTCTTCATTATACACTATTTAATGGCAGATCTTTCCATAAAATTGGATATTTTATAAATATCTTATTTATATTAAAAATATAAATTATCCAGATTTGAATCCATCTCCAGTTTTTCTGGAGGGGTCTGGTTTAGGCCTGGCTTATTACCTAAAAATAATTTTAATTTTTTAAATTTTAAAGACATTTTCATAGCAGTGCAATAAATGGCTATTATATTAAGTTTTCTAATATATTAGCAACAAGATATTAAAATATAGTTTTTTTAATTAGAATACAAATTTCACAAGCTATGAAATGCTTATTCTAATTACAAAATATAAAATTTAGCCAATCTCTAATTTGAAATGACAAGCTTTGAAATATAGGCAGTCTCCAAGTTACCTAGGTATATCATTCAATGAAATCTATGAAAGTCTAAACATACATATGTCAGAGCATACGTTATACAGTACTTGAGTGTTACAATGATGAAACACTAAAAATAGTTATATTAAAGAATAAGCATATAAATGATTGCTTTACTATGTGACTTACCATCTTAGACAATCCAGATTTAATTCCATCTCCAGTTTTTCTGGAGGGGTCTGGTTTAGGCCTGGCTTATTACCTAAAAATAATCCTATGTAAATATGAATCTACATAAGTTGGGAATTGCTTGTATAGAAATGATAATTACACCAATGATAATGAATAACACTACTTTAAAAGTACATTTTCAAATAAATAAGTATTTATTTCTACAATAATAAAGAACTTTCAACTAAAAAAAGTTCTAAAATTTAATAATTTATAATTAACAATTGTTTTAATATCTGCTTTAACAACTTATCAACCTAATTTTCTTAAATTATTAATAATGGATATCTAGAATATAAATCTCATATGTAATCAACATATGAGATTTATATTCCAGATATGCATTTGATAGCAAACTGTTTTTAATGAGTGAAAGTATCTTTAATAATAAAATTTTATGGCAGAAACATTTAATTCAGAATATGATGAAAATAAGAATTCTTCACTTATACATAGGGTATACAAGAAATACTGATAAAAAATATAAATGACTCCTTAAGCAATGCCACACTTATGAGGTGAATATATACAGTAAAATAGTTCTGAATTTGTCCAAATCTCATTTTAAGCTTAAGGTATGAACTGAAGATCTACAAACTCTCAGTTATAATATAAATTTATATTGATATATATGCATGCTGTCATATATATATATATTTACATAAGATCAAATCCATATTTGTAATCATCATCTGTATATGTTGTTTTAGTTGTCAGCATATTTATTATGAATCTTAAATATTTACACTAAGTCACATTTAATAAGTATAGAGAATTGTATTCTTAAGTATCTTTTTAAAATGGATTGAAAAACAGATAATCACCTTGAATTAAAATCGAATATGATTTTATTAAACTGCGGAGAAAAAGAAAAATTCTTTTATTAAATAGATTATAAGCATTTATGATATTTTCCTATCAATCAGTAATTGATAATTTGTATGACCATGCTGCAGTATAATGTTATTTTATTTGTTTACATATTAGAAAAGAACTATTTTCAAAAAATATTATTTTGTATACAATATATAATTCTTCTAGTAAATTTTTTAGATTGTGGAAAAAAAAATAGCTAAAAATTTTTTGTCAAATAATTTCTATTTATTATTAACTTTATTAGTTTACGCGCCATATTTATTTAATGGGCTTTATATACTGTAATGTTGTTTTAACGAATTTGCTAATTCGATACTTTAAGTGATAAGGATCGAGTAAAAATTAAATCCGCAAATTCAAGATAAGTTTTTAAATATAGTGTGCAATAATAATGCTGATTACGAAGATGATAAATCCCAGATTCGCATAAAGCAAAATAAATAATAATTTGGACCTTATTTAGTTTATAATTATCGCAATCAAGAGACTTATTAAAATAAAAATTAATGCAAAAGCTGGATGAAACTTTTAACTAAGATATACAAGTAATATAAAAAAAGTATTAATATTTCAGCACTTTGTAGTCTTTTATGTTGTTTGATGTGGCATTTTTCAATATGGAGCAAACATCCTTTATATTACGTGATTTCACTGTTAATGTTCTATGTTGCGAGCATCAAAATTTTTGTTAATATAGCATTTGTACAATATAATTATTACAGATATGTCACTAACTGAGAAGAATATTCACTGTAACCAATCTTTTTCTTGTTATTAAACCTGAATGTAATTTTAAACCAGTTTTTTATAATGTATGAATGGATGAACTATTTTATATGTATATATTGCTGTATTGTAATAAGTTTTTTAGTTTCTTATAGGTCCGTGATTTTCAATTTTTTTTTTTTTTAATCTATAGTACACAATTTTGAAAATCCAAAATTGTCGTGCCCACTGTTTATAAAGAAATTTATTTTATTTTTTTTATTTTATTGTTTAATATAATTGATTATTATTTTACAATCAATATGTATATATACAGTATATGCAATCATCTGAAAAAAAAAATAAATATAACATATGCAAAATAAAATATCTCGTGCTATACAGTTTCGAGAAATGCTAATGTCGGTTATAAATCTGTATTTCGTGTATTTTTAAAACAATATTTCACTTTATACGAAATTCAAAGGAGGATTTCTTACGAAAATTACCGATAGAAATGGGCTTATATCTAATATAGTTATTTAATCATTGAACAATTGCAACTGGCGTTCTTTTAAAAAATGATCCGCATTGGCAGCTGGTTAATGGGTCAAAAAATATAAAAATTAATCTGAATATTGATATTTTAATTTATAAAATCTGTTTTATAGTTCAATATTACATCTAATCTGTTATTGTTATTTTTCAACTCGGAAATTTTACATACATATGTGAGCTTTATTTTGATAATCTACATATTAATATTACGCTCTGAAAACATTTTTCGGTTTCTTCTGTAAATTTACAGAAAATGTCCTAGATATCGAATACTGTATTTAAATCAATTAGGTTTTTCCAAATAAAAATATTCATTTTTTAATATTTCTTAAGATATATTGAATTTTACTTATTTTTTTATTTTTCTAATAAGTCTAGTTATGTTAAGTTAAAAATTAACGCATTAACAAGTGGAAATAAAAATTTCTAACCGGCGCAACATCTGGAAATTCTCGAATTAATTTACATCAAAAATAATGTGCAAGTTCGTATATGTATAGCTGATCCATACGTAGAACATACAACACTGGAACTGTGATCGATTTTACAATTAATTTTCTCTATTAACAATATCACTATACGTTTTCCTATTAATTTTAATAGTCTGACTAATTAAAAATTGTTAAGTAATAGAGAGTAACTCGTAGATTTAGTGAATTTTTCTTTAACGCTTTTCTCTCGAATTGAAAAACAAGTAGTCTATACATTTCGTCAAAGTGTCTGTATTACTTTATTGATTTAAGTTGAAAGCATGACGTAAACCGCAACAGTGAATTTTATATACTTTAGTTTTTTATTTTGTAACTTATAATATTATACTTATACAAATAATTTTAAACGGTTTGCATGCCAAATTGATAATGCATGAATGGCTTACATCAATACTATAAGGCTGGCTAGTCTGAGCAAATTTGCTTAAAAAAACTTTTATCAAAGCGACTACTATCGATGTTATAACATGTTTTTATTAATTCATTATATGTATCTTATGCCATTGAATGTGCTTATTTCTTTGCTGAGAGTTTATTTTCCTGTGGAAATTTTTTCTTCTATTTATATAAATTTCTGTAAAAAACATAGTTCATTGTAAAAAAAAAAAAATGTGTTTAGTTTCAAGTATGATTACTTTTTCGTGTTTTAAAATTGATTACTATATTTAATACAATTTTACATCGAGCACAAAAATGAAGTAAATTACATTATTATCGTCTTATTCGAAAAGTAGTTTGCATTAATAAAATAAAAATAAATCAGAAATAAATTTATTATGATGCATTTAAAAATTTTTTGAATAAAATGACAGTTTGGTTTTTGTCAGTTATGAATGGGTTAATATCCATATACTGATTCACTTTGTTATTAAGGAGACATTATCTCCTTAATGGCACTCGCAACTAATGCAGGAAAGCAATGGATTACTATAGTATACCATCTCTGTGAAGTGAAATGGCTTGTTGTTCCTAAATTTGGTACTCATTTCCATTCCAGAATGAAAGTCCTTTACTTTTTATGTGTATTCCACTTCTTGGCAATACTTTAGCAGTAATTAAATTATCTTTGTTTTAGTCCAAGCTTTCAGGCTGTCGGAAAATGGCCCTTTCTGTCATCTCGTGTTGGTTCCCGCAAATGGGGGTAGCCAATGACATTCCTCGAAACTTTTACGGGCAAGGGTTAAATGGTGGCAAATTGCCAAGTTGCGAGAGCTAGTTGTTAAGATTATTGAGAGTCAGGTAATTTGATTGGAAGAGAGACACTAGAGAGATTTAGAATTTTAAAAACCTGGCTCATTTAAAACTGTTTATTGTCTGCAAAAAACTTGGCAATGAATAAATAAATTCAGACGTAACTTTATTCTAAACATTGATCTTAATTTACTCGATGGATGGATATTAGATTGAATTATATAATTTTAATCGTCATTAAAAAAATCGGTTTGTTTTATGATCTCGTAACAAGAACTTGCCTTGGATTTCCTCAAAGCAAGTGATTCTGACAAACATGTATTAATGTCCAACAAGAAACTAAACAAAGGATATTAGTCTGATTAAGTAAATTGCTAGTTGGTGGTTTCATAGTTGTGTCAAGATGAATTATTGGCAAGCAGCTTGCTGTTCAAGCTGTGGCTACTCTTAATTCAATTTCTGACGTATGGAAAGTTATTGATTAGCTAATTGTGAAGCTGAGCTTCTTTAATGGCTGCATAAAGGACTAGCTATAAATGTACAAGGCATATAAAATTTCAAAACATAGGTTTTAAGTGATGAGAACATTATTTAATATCATAATTAAAAAGATGTTAAAAAACGGGCTGAAAGTAAATCTGATAATTTCATCCTATTCTTAATGAAAAATTATTAACTAGCATTCAGAATTTGATAATACTTAATATAACTGCTTATCGTTCATTTCTTACGTATTAAAATTAGAAATAAAAAATTCAACTGATTGATCGTTAATCATTCGATCGAACGCGATAATTCAAAATGGCAAATTTACTTCCGTGTCAACACAGAAATATCTAAATAAAATATCTGAAAGATAACGAAAGATTAAATTTGATAATATAGTTATATTTAATATCATTTATGTATTTTAATTATATTAAAAAAAACTGCAGATTATCATCATTATTGAAAACCAGAAAGCAAACTAATCGATGGAGTTAAAACATGCGAAAGTCATTCAGATATAACGTACTAGTTCATCATCTAGTAAAATCAAAAAATTGATCGAATTTTACTATTCCTTTGGGCTGAGTGAACTTTTTAAGCTATTTGAAGTTTCTTATCTTACATATCAAACTTTTCAAAATACTGTATCTCGATTGTAGAATTTCCATATAAAAGTGAAGAAAAGAGTTTTGATCTTACTTTATGATTTTCTAGATAATGTTATTTGGACAAAAGGATATAACATTAAGAATAATTTTTAAAATGATCAGCTGTTGCCTTGTATAGAATATTTTATAGCCCCCGTAATATTGGATAAAATTAAATTGTGCCCTGTGTAAAAATTTAAGTTGCATGTAATGTTATATAAAATTTAATAAATCATCTTAACTGATTAAAATGTTTTGATATTTATGTTCCAATCTAATTTAATTTTGTTATAAGCATAGAATTAGAATAACCATTCTAAAAATATATTATCCAGGTTTATTTCTTATTTATTTATTGAAAAATGAGCTTATCTGGTGTATGATGTCTTTTTATTTATGTGAGATTGTCCTCATTTGCAATATAATAAATAATGATAGTTCATTTGGTTTGACATATTTTAAATGCTATTAAGAAAATCAAGATTAATCAATCAATTATTTAAGCAACCATTAATCAATATTTTACAGAAGGAAAAAAAAATGTTTTTTTCGAAGACTTCTGTTCTACTGCTGTTTAATTTACGTATTTCTATCAACAGTTCATTAATTAAAAATAAATATTCTTATATAAGATTTTCATTTTTAAGAATTTGATTAATTAATTATTGATAAATGATTTAGTCCTTGGCAGAAAGTTTTTCTTTCTTTTTTTTTGCAAATCATTTGAGCATTTTTAGTTAATCATTTTTCTTTACTCTAGAAGAGAAGATAGGGGAAAAAATAATTTTTTTCCTTTCTAAAACATTATATGAAAGATAAATTTTGATGAAAACTATAAAATGTTTGAAAATAAATGTAGTTTATGCTATATTTATCAATCTAAAAGTAAATTAGACAATTTTTATAATGTTAAGTTAGTAATTAAAATCTGTTACTGGTGTTTTTTTAAATCAGAATGAACACTAACTCATTAATCTTTATTTATGGACATTATGATAAAATAATAATTAAGATGTCTTATTAGTAAGCTGTTCGTTATTTATTTGTCTTCATTTTTTGGAAAAACGATTGATTAAGTTATCAAATTAATATCATTTTCTATATGTTCATTTATGGAAAATGTTTAACGAATTATTAAAATGTTTAATATTTTTTATCAATTATTTACAGTTGATGTCAATTTTATTATTAGATATTTTCCTACTTTTATCCAGTAACACACGTGACTTTAGAGAGCAGAAGGATGAGATAGACTAGAATTCGGAACTTGGCTCAAATCACTTGGTTACTCCATTGATTTATGGAACATTGAAGTGTAAAAAAGAATAAAACTCAGTGTGCGTTAATTTTAATATTCTATAATTAAACAACTCAAAAAAATTAATCAGATTATATTACTCTGTTGTCTCTCACCAATCTCATCCGAATGTAATTCATCTTACAGTTCTCTAACTTTCCTTCTAAAGTTATTAAACTTTATCTGGAAATTAAATTTAGTATTTTATATTTATTAAATAAAATTTTAATATTCCCGAATTTATTTAAAATCGTAAAGAAATTTTTAATTAATTAAAGTATTAGTTTATCATCGTATTCCACCGCATCATTGCTGAAATTTAAGAGAATAAAAAGAAAAAAAATGTCATTTGTATGCAGAAATTAAAATGATTTAATCATAGGCTGAAAGAAATATCAATTTAGTTAAAAGCAAGAAATGTAGGTAATTCAATAACTCATTTTAAGAAACATTTTTTTACATTAATAAAATTATCAAAAATTTGCATGAACATAAAAGATGGTTATGACGGTTTTAGATGATGATTGCCACAATTTTCTTGTATCTGTAGTGAAACTGCTGTCATATACATAGTGGGAAGAAATACTTCACCCTGTCAAAACACTCCTCATCTGTCCTAGCTAAGGCAGTTTAATTACGACATTTTCCCTGACAATATGTCTTATCACTTCTACGGATAGTATGTTGTGAGACCATTAGTATGTAAATGATATTCATAGTTCCTTTGAATTCTTGAATGCCCTTCTGTAATCAATGTAAGTGGTCACAGAAAGGTTAACTAATGCTGTATACCTAGAGTTAGTATCATAACGGCGGTTCTGTCGGATTGTCGTACGAACTGTTAAACATTCCCTATCACTGCCATCATAAAATAATGATTCCTGATTTAAAGTGATTTCAATTCAAGAAAATCAAGAATGCAAGTAATTTTCTTTCTCCTATTTGAATACGTATATACGAAATTTTCGTCGTTCTTTATCGATCGAAACGCAAAGAACAATCAAAAATACGTTTTCGAACCAATCATAATTTAAGACCTTGATTGAGAATTAATGAGATTAGACAAAAGATTAAAAAAAAATGTTTTTCTTTGTCGAAGCACTGTTTTAGAAATTTTAGAGTATAGTTTAACTAGAGTATAATAAATAGAAAAGCGATCCCCTTCAGGTAAGAAGCGGGAACCTGAGTAACTTTCATCATTGATTAGCGATGACCTATAAAGATAATAACCCTCCAGTTGCTAATAAAGCAAGCCGGCGGAATGAAATTGAATGCTGTTATGTTGCAGGAAGAGCTGTCGATGTGTAAATTTTCTGGTGCTACCTAGGGAATTGGAAGTTGTCGATTGTGAAACTGTCCTCTTTCTGTTTGTCAGTCAATAATTGAGATAACGGTCTTAGACTGTATATCTCTAGAGACCAAGCACACAAATAAGCTTTAAATTCTTTTCCACTTTCAAGTAACGGATTATTGACTAGCCTTCTTTGATTGGAAGATGATGACAGAAAAAAAAAACTTTTCTGCCCACATCACCTGCAATCACGGATGGAAAAATTCGGGGTTTTTGTTCGTGTGCAACTGTTATATATATATAACAGTTCGGTTATCGGAACGTGATTTTATGGCCTGTTGATTTGGTATGTAAATACTTGTGAAATTTATTTTTGTCTTTTCCGAATCGTCCAAAAATTCAGACTTATCAAGCTGGAGTTAATGTAATTCCATTATCTTACGGAATTGATTGGTACACATTTGATTTCTTTCTTGATTGTTCGGAGATTGAAATCGAACTTTTTTAATGCATAATCATTCGAGAAAAAGAATAAAATAAAAAAAAAAACAAAGGGAGAATGTTTAGTCGCATGAATAAAATTTCCTTTCTTTTGTCTTAAAGCTACGTAAATCGATTTCATTATTAAAGCACCGAAGTAATCATTCGAGAAAAAGAATAAAATAAAAAAAAAAAACAAAGGGAGAATGTTTAGTCGCATGAATAAAAATTTCCTTTCTTTTGTCTTAAAGCTACGTAAATCGATTTCATTATTAAAGCACCGAATTCTTCAATTTTCGATAAACTAAACATAATTCGACCAATTCAGATAATATAGATAGATATAAGTATTATTATTTGAATTCGGTATTTATATAAGCCGAATTTATGTAAATTTATTAAATATGGATAAAAGGTTTGGTTATTATTCGAATATCTCCTCCACGTAATTATTTTAGATATTCTTTAACTGTCAGACCACAATAACAAGGAAAAAAAAAGGAGAATCAAAAAAGCGAAACGGAATCAAAAAGCTGTTCGTGTCCTTTCTGTTTATTTTTTTTATTATTTTTATTTTTCGTCTTAAATGTTTGAGAACGATTACAAAAGATGCTTTTTACTTTCTGCATGTTTTCATTTATAGATTGCTTTTGAAAATTTTAATGGATCAGTAATTCGATATTTTTTTCTGTTTAGAAAAATGAAAAACTTAAATTTTTTTTTTTTTTTTAATTTTATTAAATAGTTTTCGTCTCGGAAGTAAAATTCATTATTTAATCTCCATAAAATTTATTATAAGAAATATATATATATATGCCTTCTACTTATTTTAAATTCGCGTAATGAGATTTATAAAGTACCAGTTAATCGTTAATAATAATTTTTTTTTTTTTTAACTACGAAAGTGTGCCTATAAAAATAAATCGTATCGCATTATGGCGATTTTTTTAAGAGAACGGATCGTATAAAATTGCAGAATTTTAATTTACATTATCTGGACTGTTTTCGCAAGAAACGGTAATTCTTCCTTTCCTCCATTTTCGGGTTAAATTTAAATTCCAGTTTTTAATTTAGTTTCGGTTAAACTTAAAATGAAACTTTGCAGTTTAAAGTGGAGAGTAGAAGAATAAGAAAAAAAAAAAAACTTTCTCTGATAGACTGTATATCAATTTTTGCAATAACATAATCAATACTGTATATATATTTTTCCCGTTTAACTACAGATGAATATTTATTGACAGCTCTATTAAATGCAACATACAGTACTGTATATATTTTTCCCGTTTAACTACAGATGAATATTTATTGACAGCTCTATTAAATGCAACTGCAAATCGATACTTAAAGATTCGTATAATATCGCCATTTAGTCATCCAATTTCATTTTAAGACATTTTTTTAATATTTTTAATGTATTAAAACGCGTATTAAATCATTTTAAGTTCATTTAATCATTATTTAATATTTTTTTCTTTAATATAGGGTGATTTTATATGGATTTTTTTTTGTTTTTAATCTTTGAGGATAGATAATCCAATTTTTATTCAGGAGATTGTTTAATCATTGTTTCGAAAAGGTGTTCTGTGTAATTATCTATAAAAGTCACGCACTTACATTAAAAAAATAAAAAAAAAAGATTAATATTGCAGTTTTAAAACGAATTAACAGCCATTAAGAAGACATTTTTAGTTTTAATTGTTTTCCTCTTTCTGAAAGATTTTTTTGTAACAGAAACTTTATATGTATATAATGTTTTTGTGCGTAATCTAGAAGTTTTTAAATTTTTTTTATAAACAAACTAATAAAAAAATTATTCATTCATTCTCATTTCTCTTAGGAATCTTGACTGCTGATAAGGAAAAGCCTTCCAGAAGCTTCTGTTTTTGAAAGATTGCTTGTTCTAGGAACATGAATATCCCTACCTTTATTTGGTCGGTGCATTTCTTACATGGACGACCTCCTTTTCGATCCAAAAGTCTTCTTGTAAGATCTTTTATTCCTTGTTATTCCTTCTCTTCTTGTTATTTTATATTATTTAGGTATTTATTCTTCCGAAAGTAAAAAAATATATATATATATTATTTTGCACGATTTATAAATTAATTAAAAATTTATTTTATTCAAAGTAAATATGTATAAAAATTCTCTTTCGGCATTATAGAGAAAACATCGTTATTTACCGCTGATTTATTTATTTGTTACCATCTAACTTTGAAGTATTTTATTCCCCGATCTAATATTTGTTTAGAAATATTTGTACTCCATGTTAATTTTGCATATAACTTTTTTAAAATAAATATTGATTCTTGGAAAATCTCCAAAATACACACTTTTTTTTTGCTATTTATTTTTATTTTTTTTACTTCATCGAGAATTTTGCATAGAGAAAATACTCATTTGAATGAAACAATTCATGAAATTTCCATGATTTTTGAATGGAATTTACGATAAAATATCACAAGAAGAAATTACACAGACTGGTCGTCTAGCATTAAGTTTTCGGAAAAATTCCATATTAGTTTTGCCGAAACTGCCGTAATAATTTGTTTTTGAATTTTTCTTGTTAATAATTCATAAGTTTATATAATATACCGAAGAAAACTAATATATTTTAAAGAAACAAATTACTTAAAATCAATTTTCTGAGCGGAAGGTAAATAACATAATCAAAGATTGCTGTGCATTTTAAAAATTCTTCGTGAGCATCGTTAGATAGATTTTTAAGTGTTCTTCAATGAGAATAAATCTTTTCAATGAAAGCGATTGTAGAATAAGTTTCCACGAGAATCTTACCATCGTCCTTAAAAAATAATAATAAAAAATTTTTTCTAAAATTATTTTAAGTCGCATTTATCACTCTCGATCCTATATCCATCCGAAGATTTTTGGCAAACTCTTTGTTACATAAAATTTTTAAAAAGGAAACATTTTGCTGATGGCGAATTTTTATTAATCTTAAGATCGAATGCGAGGTGATCGAACTAGTAGTCAACTCATTACATAAGAAAGATGAAGAAACAAAAAAGATAATTCTGAAAGATTGTTGACGAAATTGCAACTACCACTGTTAAATTTCATTTTTTATTTATTATCTTCCGTTTCCAATATTTACTTTGCTTTATTTTAAGAAAAATTAATGAAAAATAAAATTTCGGTATAATAAAATATTTACATCTCATTCATTGTTTCATTCATAAATTATTAGTCTTTAAGAAGTTCGTTCTAATCATTTTTTTCATTATTATTGTTATTATTATTATTTTTAACTTATTAAACATTAACTACAGAAAAACATGCTTAAGCTTTCGAAATCTTCATATTTATAAACTGATGGAAAGAGCAATGTATTGAGGAATATATATTTTCATATTGTTCATATTGTTATTTTTCTACTTTCCGAATTTTTCTTCTGTTTAATTCCAGCGACTAAACAAGTCAGACAACAGTAAACACAGAAGAGATTAAAACTGCTTTAAATGTAATATTTCATGTCATCGTCGAAGCGTTTATTGATAAAATATTTGCAGTTTCGAATTCATTATTCGGAACACATTTTTTATTTTTATCGTGAAATAAAAATTAAAAATAAAAACATTAAAATTATAATTGAAATTTTTCATCTGATGGCTACTTTGAATAACATTTCGCCACTGTTGTTGAGACGATTTAACATTTTTTAAACCCCCTAGATTAATTCTGCCTGTTATGTTTTCGGCCGGCGATTGATTTTTATAAAAATATGCATTATTAAAATGTCATAAAAGAGTGAAGAATGATATTATTATATTGGAGATAAGGCAATTGTGAATTTTCTTCGTAAATGTTTGATTTGTCGATATCTAAAGGCGTAAGTGTGATATTATTAGCAACCTTTACGCGACTTTAGCAATTGTTCGATATTCTGGAGATACATCATCATCGTTATGTTTACACAACTAGATCTGCAATTAGATTCATTTATAAATGGAGATTTGCAGTTTTGCGACATTCGGACGGAAATTCCGAATCGAAATTTTCTCCGTTTATTCTTATAAAAGCGTGTTTTAATTACTTTTATTTGTTATTTTAATTCTACCTTAAACAATTATTCTTTTGTGCCGAGCTTTTATAACTGATTTCGGTGTTGATCTACATCGTCTATACAATAGAATTAGTACAAGCAAAATTTGCATACATAAACCTATGTCATGATTAAATAGTCTAGCGATATCCTAAGGCGAAAATTCAACGGATAAATTTATCGAAGGATATTTATTTTATGAGAAAAATATATTTTATTAAGATTGCTTTGTTTATTTAATGATTAATTTTGTTAGATTCCTGCTTTGGTTTTTTTCTTTTTATTATTGAAGGCATTTTGTTTATTCTCTTTTTCTCTCTTTTTTTGAGGGGTTTAGGTTTTAATGTATCCAATGTTTGCAGAATAAAGCGTATAAAATTAAGAATTCAAAAATTGTTTTACATTTTATTACTATTTTAATACAGTAGAATTACTAATAACGTACTCAATTTTAATGAGATAGTTCGTTTACTTTCTAAACTTGTACAGAGTTATCACTAATTTATACGTTGTCCGTATTCTTTCTCGTAGGAATCATTTATGCAGTTTCATTCGAAAGTTTTAAGTTTATATTCTGATTATTTATATTAACACAAAGTTGGATTATCTTGAATTTTAAGTCAGGAATGCGTTTCTTAGGCTATTCGTATGTCTGTTCGATAAGGAACGGCCCAAAGACATAATTTTATGTAGGATGCCATTTAAAGGCCGAGTTATGAATGTGATTTCAATTTTAATCGGATGTAGAGACATAATCCCTAGCGAATATATATTTTATCTTTATGAATTTATACGAATAAAACATTATTATTTTGATAAATGACGATTGAATAAATTTTTTCCTATAGTTGAATAATGTAGGCCCTATCTCTTCTTTTTTTCGGATTGCTGATAATAGTTTATTAAATCGAGACGATTTGTTAGCCAGTTGAATAAATTTTGACGTAATTAATAGGAAAAACTGGATATTCGATCGAATAGTAAGATTTTCTTGAGTATCTTTAGCTTTATAAATTTTGCCTAGTGTAATATTTTCTGAGAACGACTTGTTTGTGACGGCAGTGTGGCGATGACTGCACATTCTCTTCCCTCTCCGACCCATTTTCATGCGAAGTCTCGTTAACTGCGGATGCCTCAAAGGGTTCGTTTGGACCGAGCAGTTGCCATTACCAGCTGGAGTTGATGAACGCGCACTTCCGGATCTTGTTGCTCTTTCGCAGGTAATAGCTACAAGAGTGCCAGGGTTTGTTTTATTTCTTCCTTCTCAGTTGAAAATAGACTGCAATAAACGGAGAGAAATCTCGTTTTCTTTTCTCTTTCGTTTCCTTTTGTTTTAATCGTTGGACTAGTGTGGTCGTTCTTTTTCATTTCCGGAGCATTTCTCTCCTGTAAGAATAAAACGGCCAAGGACTCATTCCCTTAACACTTAACTTTATATATTTTTTGCTATACCTGGTAAATGCCCTTTCGGGTCTCGAAACAAGCGTATTTGCTTGTAAGAAATCAATTCTACCTTGAAACCAGTCGCAGCGAGCACTCGCTATAATATTGCGCCGATTGAATGTCAAAATTCTATAGTTTTAGCTATTTTTTTAATGATTATTTTAACTGGACGACATATATTACTGAAGTTAATATAAGTGAGTTATTTTATTTTGCTAACCGTGGCGAAAAAGTAAAGATTTAAAAAGGATTTGAAACGTCGAGGATAATACGGAAACTTTTTAAGTGATAAGAGCGATAGATCACAAATGAAATTTCATAGACGAATCGTCTATATTTAGCCTATTTTCGAAACTGTTTTCTGTGGGAAATCAGCATCCAGGTCGCAGCTGTCGAGATTCGTTCCGGACTTCCACCCTCCTCCTTCCATCTCTTTCGGTCAGGTATTGGAAATTACCATCAGATAGAAGAAAGAAGAGTCAGGAGATGGGAAATCCTCCTGACTTGTATCCTTAGCATTTTTTTCTTGGTTGTATCTTTTTTCTTTTCTCTTCGTATTGGATTCCGTAAGGGCAATAGTTTGTACGAAGAACTTCCACTTTAGCCGCAGACGGTAGTAGTCTTAGACGGAGTGGCGAAAAAAGGAGCAGCTACTTTCAACACCTGCTTCGAGATGAAGTTTATTATTAGGAATTTCTGGAAAAGTATTGTAGCTACTCAATAGGTTTGTAGACGAATGGATTTTCTAAGTTTTCTATCCAATAGTTTCTTTTCTTAAGAAGGCATTATTTTCTAAACAGTAAACTCTGTAATGATTCTTTGACACGCCATGATTCTTAACTCACGTGCCGGGATGTAGCCATTCTCGTTTTGCTGTCAATATAAAACCTCCATCAGTCTACTTCATCAATGGCTGCTTTCCAACGGAATAACACCTTCTCGAACACGTATTTGAATAGCTATTTTATTTCGACTTTATTTTAAAATAATTTTATTCGTTTTTCGGAATGTATCCGACATTTTCGTCTGCCAGCTAAACACGATTAGCACCTTAGTTTCTCTCCAAGCTGGTTATATAGCTGGTCGTTGTTGTTTCGCTGTGTTTGCACTTATGTAGGTTGTTGTAATCATATAATGGTAGACTCGACTGCCCCATGTGCGGAATACATTTCCCCCCTCTCAGTTGTATATGTTGTGCGCGTGGGGATTGATGATTGGATTTAGACCCCTGCTTATTTCCATCAGTTCGGCAGTGATGAATGACTGCTCCGTTCGACCGTACATTTGTCACGTTCTTTCTCCTCCTTTTCCCTCTTCGTTTTCTTCCCCTTCTGAAAGGAAAAGTGTTGGTCACATGGCGCAGACATTGTTTCCATTGGTCGCTTTGATTCTAACGTCATTGTGACGCTGATTCCCAGAAAAACATAATGAAAAGATACATACATAATGGGGATGAGTTATATAGGTCAGTCCGCATTGTCTGCACGAAAAGTCAGCTTCTTTTTTTCTCTTAATGAGATAAAGAAATGGAATAGCAGTTTTAAGAGATCTAAAAAAGAAAGTTGGAAGCATAAAAGAGATGGATGGGATAACAACAGGAACAATGACTTAATATGTTTCGTATATGGACAAAAGAAAGAGAAAAGGGGAAAATTTCCAATAGTTTCGGCGGTTTATAAAACAAAAAATTTCTTGAGAATTTATTTAATCGAATTCTTCGTTGTGTCCCCTAAACTGTAGTAGAGTCTAGCATTAAGTTGGGTATGGAAATTTGCATCTGATAAATGTCTTCAATATTTGTATTGCAAATAGCATAACTCGGCTCGAATCTCGTAATATTATATTTAGATTCATTCATTTAACATATGTTATTAAAGCTCGACCAATAGTAATCTATTCTACATCATTGAATTTATTGATACTTATTGTCATGCACGTAGACATAAATGATTCCAGTGGAACAAGAAACGACTAACTTATATAAGAAATTTCCGAGAAATTTACCAAGAAAATGTTTTTTAATGTTTTACAATTGATACTGATTTACAACTCGTACGTTTTAGCAATAATTCAACTGTTCTTCCATCCATAGACACGATAAAATTTGTTCAATCGCTCTCAAATTTGGTCAACTTATTCTGATGACTTACTATTGTAGGTTTATAAGTTACTTTATTTTTCCCAATTGTATCTCCGCTCGACTTATTTTTAACAATTTTTACAGTGAATAGGATTATTTACATTTCTTAAAAGCGTATGTAAAACTGTGCTTCAGACTCGTTAACTTCTATAAAGTTAGAACTCTTACTCCTATTTATAGTTCAATAAAATAAGAATAATGACCCTAAATATAATATAAAAAAAGGCTGAAAAGAGCTAAAAATTCTTATTACTCACGATTTTTTTTTTTTTTTTTGCTAACTTGTTTAATTTATAGCTTTCGATTCTGATAGATCCGATCTAGATCCAGTTATTAAATCCCGATACGTAGTAGCCTAATATATTATTAATAATCGAGAATTTCTCTTATATACCATAAATATTTTATCTTTAAAGTGATTGATATTTTATAAAGCGGATTTTGTCACCGCAAAAGTAACTCTATACATTTTCTATCGAAGTAATATTTTTTATTTTTAAATTTTCGAAATGTATCTTCAATTTTTTTCTATACATTAATGACGGATAGTTGGCTAATTTATGAAGTTATTATTATTTTTTTCTTATTAAGTAAGTTTTAAAATTAGTGAAAAATGTTAGGAAGTTAGAACTCTAACTGAACGAGAAGGAATGACTTTTTAAGTGATAACGCGAGTTAGAAATAACATTAAAGGACAGGTTTAGAGAATAATGAAACGACTAGGTTGAAGTAGAGAACGGTTTAAGTTGAAACGTAAAGAACTATAAGAGAAAAGAGCGATAGAAGGCGTCCAGAGAGGAAAGAAAGAGTAGAAGATTAATCTTCGCGCTCTATGGACTGTCAGTGATCGATAGGTAGCGGACACCCTGTCGATTGACGGGACGATTTGATGTGTCCACAGTGATTTGGTCCCTTCGCACTTCTCTCTCTCTCTCTTCGTCCCAGAAAATTCCCTCCTTCGCAGAAATAAATGTGTCTCGCTCGAGTTTTCGGATAGTCCTTTTCAAAATTTCTTCGTCCAAAGTTTCCTCCGCATTCAATGAAGAATACAGTGATATGGCGGAAAAGGAAATACAGGTGAAATGCTGGACATCCGGAATTGGATTGAAAATGTTGATACTGTTATCGATCAATTTGGTCATTTATCAGAACACCCAGGAACGATTGTAAATTTATAGAGAAAACAGTAACTGTGGATATTTGACGTAAGATTTAAAAATAAAAAATAAAGCTATATACACTATTGGGAATCATTCGATTTTCATCTTGGAATATCTTTATTCGTCTTACAATCGAGTAAATTATTGTTAATTCCGTAAAACACGTTCTAAAATCCAAACATTGTTCAAATTCGCGATTTTTTTTCGAAAATGTGACCAAGAATTTTTTTCTTTAACTCATAATAAAAATCATAGTTCTGTTCTTAGCTAACAGCAAATTGTGCATAGTAATACTTGTAAACGATTTTCGACTGGAGCAAAATTTCGGTATAACGTTCCTGCGATGCCAAGAACTCTTCACTCTCATTGAAAATCGTTGAAATTGATCCAAGGATTTTCCAAAATTTGCATCCAAATGCACATTCCTCATGTACGCACATTTTACATTTGGTTTGATGAGTCAGCACAATTGTAGTTTAAATGATTGAAGTATTTGGTATTTTTAACGGCTATAAGGTAAAAGAAAAATAGCATCCGGTTATGGACGTTTGGGTTAAATGGGTTATGCATTATTGTTCTATATCTGTGACATCAAAAAAAAAAAAAAAAACTGAATTTTTGTAAAATTTAAGAATAATTTCATCTTTTTAATTATTATATTTTTAGTATTTTTTAGAACTTCTGGAAAATTTTTCTTGTTTTCGTTTATTTTTCGTAGTCTTATTAAATAGATTTCATATTCCACATAACTGATTAAATTTTCATATTTAGATTTAAGAAAAAAATAAATAAATGCGTTAGAGACTCTTAAATAAATATAAACTTCATCTTGACTAACTTTTTACTTATAGAATTGAATTTATTATGAGTTATATCATTCGGTGACAGAGTTTGCTTTTCCCAGTTAGCTATACACACGGATTTATATAAGACTTTGTAACGCCTTTCATATTTTAATTAGATCTTTTGACGAATACTTTTTAATGAAGAAGTGTTAGTAAGATAAATATTAACGTTAATAGAATAATTTTCGGGTATTTTGAATGTTTTGTTGACTGGCGGATTCTGGTGGTTGCCTCTTCACTATGCGTTACGAATTCTTGCCCCGAGGGTTACAAAAAGCAAGGCGAATATGTGACGCGCACACCTGAAGAAAATCGAAGCCTGGAGGATGCGTGTAATACAGAACATTGTCGATGGTTTCGGACTAGATCCCTTAGGTGTCGAATTGATTCTATAGACAGAATCTCATTTGTGGGATTGATCTTTCAGTGTGTCGTAGCAAATGATCATTCTTTTTTTCTTCTGTGCATTTTCTATTTCGTATAGTTGTGTTATCAAATTTTGTCTTCTACCAACCCAACACTTCTCACTTAACTAGATGCGGTTAGAACTACGGTCATAAATATCTCTTCTCTTCTCCGCATGACACTGTATTTGTAAAGGAAAGAAAATGGTAATCCCATCTTGAGCTACATATCTACCTACTGTTTGTGTACCTGTCGTTTCTTTACTCAGTGTTCTAGACGGCACTGAAAGATGGACCTCGAGGTTTTTAAGGGGCGACTTACCCATTTCTTACCCCAAAGGACTCATCAATCTTTTCCATAAAGTGCACTTTTTGGTCCCCTGAGAAATTGAGGGTAGTGGAGATGATGTAGTTATGTTTGGAACGACAATAATAAAGGGGAGAAAAAGGAGTAGGGAAAGCGAATAAGCCTTCTTCTCTGGCTTTTTACCAGCATCTTATTTCCATTTTTCGTCTTCGCAACTCTTTTTTTTCGTATAAATATATATGTATATATATTTCCTTTCTGTTAGTGCTGTTACCTGAGATAATAGTTACGGCCAGCCAAATTGAGAGGACCGGAGCATTAACACTCATCCTCAGTTTCTGACGTCGTCGTCTTTGACCCGGTGAATCACCAGAAAATCGGTAAAATTTCGTACGTCTTGCCATGGAAGGAAGCGATGTCAAAATTCTCAAACGATCACTAAATTCACTGCATTATCAATTTACTATTATCTGTGCCATTTTATACTGCGAGGTCACACGATATTCTCTCGATAACCAGAAACTCGGTATATTATTTCTGTTTTGCTATCGCTTGGCTGTTTATAAATCAAGACGTGCGAACTTTATTTCCGAGCTTTATATGTTCCGATTTCTCTCTCGCACTCGTCGTCGTTTCTGGTTAGCTCATATCGGATGGAGGCCAAGACACGGGTTAATCGGTTGCGTGGCTTTGATTGTGTGACCGTTAATGTACGGAGCAGCGGCTGGGTGCACCACCTGTTTGACTGTGAACGGTGGCCGTGATGTAATAACTAAGACTTCTTAGCCCCAGTTAGCTTAACGTTGCTTGGCCGTCTGGAGTGGGTCAGCATCGTTAGCTCGCTGTTGATGGTTTTCTTGTGAAGCAGCAGGAAAGGAAAGAGGGTGGGTAAAGAAAACAAAAGAAGCTCCCCCTTCCCATTATCTATCGACTTTTTCTCGTTGATGTTGGTTTCTTTCGCTGCTGGGGATTATAAACAAGACTTCTACTTCTGCCCCAAGGAAACTGTTTCCTTTTACTCTGCTAGATGCGAAGAAAATGATGAACGGTGTGTTGCGACAGTTCGTCGAGGTAACGGTTACAACAGTTTTGACGTGAGTGAAAATGTTTTGTGGAAATATTTTGAAGCGAGGAAATGTACTGAGGATAACATTGACTTGATTTTTTCCAAATTCTGCTGAAAAAGCATTAAAACTTACTCGGGATAGAGAGAATTTTCTTTTCTAAAGACAGGTTGATATGACAGAAAGCAGTTTATAAGATGCACTGACACCAAAGATTTGTCAGAATATGTTCTCCAATAGGACAACTACTGGGAATTTTAAATAACGTCTTTACAAATAGAAATAATACACTTGTAATAATCTAAACATTGAAAGAAGCCACAATGAAAATTCTGAAACAGTTTCACTTCCATAACCAATATTCAAATATAGTAATTGTAATCATAGAATTAATTTTGTTACTTAACCGAAATATTTCAACAAGAAATTATTAGAATTATTGAATATGTCTAATTAACAATCAACACTGTAAATTATCTAGTAAAAATTTAATACTAGAAGCGAAAAGATTTATTGATCGACGGAAATACTTGAGGGAATCATTTCTAATGTTATTTAAAAGGGGGAAAATATAACGTTAATATGGATGATAAGAGATCTTGTTTGACCTTTCACTGTTTAATTAGTAAAACGGTTGTTTCGTATACGAATTAGCTTTTATCTTACATAAACAGTAAACTGTACTCTCTGAATATGAGATATATGCGCAGTTTGTTTTCGTCTGATTTATGCCATCATCAAAAATTGGGTTTTATAAATAAAACTAGATTTTTCGGTTATAAATAGATTTTATTGATGTTCGAATCGTGAGAATATTAGTATAAATATATTTAGGTAATTAAATAAAGTCATTTTAACCGCATGTAAATCGTCGAATCCATTCTGCGATCAGAAGAGTGAGTAAAAATTGATAATTTTAGTGTAATAAGTGCATTAAATGATTCTCAAATGAGAAATAATTACTGTAGTCGGATATCTTGTCCTTACGGTTTTTCCATTTCTGTAGAATAGTTGTTAGATTGATTCTTAAATTAACCATAATGGACTTTAAGGCATCTTTCGATAGTTTTCTAATAACGCTTTAAACATCTTAATAAAACGATATCAATTCTCTTAGAACCATTTGGCATCGGAAGATACTCTTTATGAATTTGCATAAATTTAATTGCTCCTCTATTATTAACCTACATTTTGAGTTATTGAGAACTTCGTTCGAGAGAACATACTGTTCGTTCGGGTACTTCGATTAAATATTTGCTAATTAATATTTTGTGAGAAATTTCGGATATAATACTTCTCCAAGCATTACAGAAATATCTCATTAAGAGGTTTATATCAAAGCAGCTTCGCCCACTCTTCCAATTAGAACAGTTCCTATGATTATTAAGTTCAAAGAGAGAGAGAACAAGATCTATTACAGTAACTTAAATGCTTCACTTGGTTATTAATTATGAACAGAGAACTCGCAAGAAATTCTCCATTATTCGTATAATGTCGAAAATTAATTGATCTAATGGGTGGCCGGATTTAAACCATACACGTCAATTAATAGGAGAAATAATAATTTAAAAACAGTAGTCGAATTCATTAATGTTTATATTTTAATGTAAATTCTAGAAGTGTTAATTCTTGCAAGAGCGCTAAGCATCCCAGGCAAACAGATTAATGGAGATGCTAACTGCTCAAGTGATATAAATCCCTTTTTTTCTTTCTTAAACCGAAAAAAAGTTTATTTGCAATAAAAAAAATTACGCCTGTCAAAAATAATTTAGCATTTATTTTTAAAATATATTTTTTTTTTTTGCTAAAATCTACGCGAAAAAAATTTTAAAATATCAAAATTTAAATTGTTATATTTTTTCTTATATATATAGCCTATGTTTAATTTTCATAATTACAAATCGATAAAATAAGCTTTTAACGAGACGTTTCCACCAAATTTTTCCATTATTAATCGTCATTTTAAGCAGTAAAGTCAGTTAAACATTCGGAGGTCACATAAACAGGAGAATTACGTACGCTGAACTAAACTATGCCTGTAATAGGTAAAGCATCACGCCATCTAGTGTAGTAAAGTGTTAAATATTTTAATGTTGTTTTGTTCTTTCACACGTATATTTTCGAATTTCCTTTTATTTTACCAGTAGCACAACGTTGGAGTATTTTATAGGGTGGTAAATCATACAGGAAATTGTAGACACCATACACTTAAAATGTTTTTTACTTTTTTCTTATTTTTAATATAAATTCGTTCTTTAAATTTACATCTATATTGTAACAGGTCGTGTTCCGAGTTTGATTACAGAAATTTTAATTATTTAATTTAACTACTTGTGTTTATGTAAGGGGACAAAATCTGGAGCATACCCTATTGTAAAACAACCACATGCAGAAGAACCGGAGTTAGCTGCATAAAAATTTTCTTTTATTGAATAAAACTGCGGTCTGTTATAACTCAAAAATGTTAATATTATCGAAACCGTAAAATATATTTTTTTTTAATTAAAAATTATTGGTGTTATTTATGCCACGCTACAAGGATAAATGTTAGATTTTTCCGTGCATTTTGAAGAAATATCGGATCATAAATTACTTTTCTGAGCCACACCTCGACGTTGTCTTTTAAGCTTTTTTTTTTTTTTTAAATAAGCTTTAGGGTTTATTTTTAAATATATATATATATATTTAATGTTAAACAAATGTTAAGATCCAATTAAATAGTAATAAATTGAAGAATTTCGAATTGTAATAAGCTTAAAATTAATAAGTTTGTAACGTAGAAATCGCATTTAATATTCTCTGTACATTTATAAGAGTATATCGTGAAAAATAAATAAATAAAAGTAATTTTTTAATCTAATTATTGGTTATTGAATTTGAAGAAGTTGGAGTTGTGCTATAATTGTTTGATGCTCCTGTTTTCAGCGAGTTATTTAATAATTTATGGAATCATTATTAAATTGTGTTTTCTGATCGTAAATCTTTTTCCGTATTTATCTTTTACAAAAGAAAAGAACTATATTGATTTATTTAGTACAAGTAAAGGTTTCTTAACTTCGAGAACGACAACAAAGATTCTTTTGTATAATATAAAAAATGAGAAATCTCGCGATTGTTCCGAAAATTCTCAATATTTCAGTTTTATCTTCTAATTTCTTTTTTATTGCCTAAACTCGGAAATGTTTTATTATTACCTTTTTCCTCTTTTTTTTTAAACCGAAAATAAATTTGCAAGATATTCTAACTTTTAGTCGGGATTGTTGAAAGAAATCTCGATTTTCTTCTTTTTTTTTGTGTGTATGTGTGTGTGTGTTAATGGAAAGAGGTATTCCTTATTTTATTTAACTTTTATTATTTTTAAATTCGTTTCTCGAGTTATATAAGTTTGTTACAGAATTATTTGGCAATAATATGTTATATAAAAATTTTTCGCTTGCCAAACGATTCCTGCTTAATCAATAAGGTGTGTATTTAAGTAGCAGAAAGATCGAATATGTAAAAAAGAAGAAGAAAAATTGTTTTACGATTATATCGAATCATGTTTACTGGTAACACAGATTATTCAGAAAACTGAAGTTTCATTAGAAAGATAGTTTGTTTTAACAATCCATCATTCGCGAAATTGGAAAAATGGTTTCAAAATTAAAAATAGCTAAAGTATTATTTTTTTCCTTCATCTATCTTGCATAATCGAAACAAAAACTTAACAGTTTTCTAATCAAATTATTTTCTGTGGTTTTAATCTTTTGAGGAAATTTTTATATTGATCAATACAAGTTTATACGTATCCGAATAATTTTAATTTTCTGTAAGAGCAACGACAAAATTCTTCATGTCGTAAATTACTAATTTATTTTACGAAAAAAAGCATAAATAAAATGTGTAAATATGTTTTTTTCTCCTTCATTTTTGTCCGAACAAAAACAACAGTGTTGTTTTCTAAAGTCATTGTTTTTCTCTCATGTAATGATGAACTAGTGAAAATTTATGCGTCCTTAAACGTGATTGATCATTCTTATGTTTGGAATTATGCAAGTCGTAAAAGCAATCATTATGGAAATAATGCATGCGTATTCGATTCTTCTTTTATTAAAACCGAGCAATTATATAATGGTATATATTATTTGGCGCTGTTTATTGCGGGTTAAATTCTGATATTCGTTACAGTTGGCCGAATATCGAATGATCGATCCATTAAGAAGTACATCAATCTTCGCATAGATATTAAGCCGAACTCGCAGGCCTAACTCAGCCTGTCATAATTCGTTGGTTCAATAAGCTTAAAATAATTAATGTAATGGCTCGCGATTAACGTGCGTATCTCACGATGTCGTGTAGACAAGATATTGAATAACAGACTGCATTCTTTCATGTAGCGTAATGACGAGAAACGAGTAGGCGTCATTTACAAGCAGTTTAATAGGCCTGAATATGATAGATTGTTAAGATTTCATTGGTCATAAATAATACAATACCGGTTACATTTCGATTATAAGCGAGTTTGAATTTTCTTTTCGGTCGCGATATGTAAGGAAAAATTCTTCTTATATCTTTTCGTACGACGTCACTCCTCTTTGGATGCACCTTAATTGGGATACAATTAAGATTGATTGCGAAGTTAATTGATATCTGGAGGTGGCAAAACTGTCATCGCAGTACTCTCGCCGACTTTATTGATTAGTGGGTGTCGCACACTTTCTTTTCAATTTCCTTTCGCGACGTATAAAAATACGGAGTCTCTGGCCTAAGGAGGTCCTGGAATAATCCAGCTTTAAGAAACCAGTGTTGGTGTATAGGCAAATTAAAGGATCGGTTTTTGGCGTCGACGAAATTCTTCGACATAAATCATACGCCGTAGATTCAAAAAATATTTTTCTCTCATGACCACCAGTAAATTACCCTCCACCTGTTCTTATCCATAGTTCCGATGAGAAACGCACCGATTGCGTGCTGCGCACCCTTTAACCCCCATCCCCTAGGCAGCGATTACTATCGATCTGACTTCGGCTAAAATTTCCTCCAGGCCGAAAAAAGGATCCTGGCCATATTCGAAATTTTCTCTATATTACACCTAGATAAAAACTCAAATAGCATCATTTCTTATTTAAACAGACTATTACAAAAAAGAAAAAAATCCGATACTTTTACTCGACTTACGTTACTCGTACGAAGCGTTTAAAATTACAATTGTGTGGCATCTGTTCTGCAGTTAAAAAGCGAAAAGATAACGCGAGAAAAAAGATATTCGGATGTTTTAAATATTTCCTGGCGAAAATAAAAAAAAAAAAAATTACGCGCGATACACTGGCGCGAATAATAATTCAAAGTCGGATATTAGTGGATCTGGCAGCTAGACTGATCTTCCCTCCCAAACTCATGGCATCGACGAATTCGGAAGAAACTGCGCCTGCGCAATAACTTGCCGTCCTCTTCTGGTGTAATTTAAACCTTCATTTTTACCTTTTATTCTATTTCCGCTGGCGTGCGTAAGCGCCGGGAAAGATTTTTAATTGATACCAACCGAAATATTTATTTTTGGTAATCCGAAATTATAAATTCTGCTGCCGAACCTCCAGTCGCGTTTCCTTAACGCGTATGCGCTTTAACTAATTTGTTAGTTGTTTATAAAATAAGATTGATAAGCGTAAGTATGGCGACATTAGTTTCTTTATCGGCGCGATTGATTTCGAATCTCCCGCTGGATTTGGCCTAGGACCACGCGCGCGCGCACTGTCGGCGCCGTAGGATCGACGTTCGACTTGCTCTCAGTCAGTCGTTCGGCCTGTCTAACTGTCGCACACAACACACACTCTCTCTCTGTCTGTCTGTCTCTCTCTCTCTCTTTCTCTCTCTTTCGCATACACACACACAGGACATACACCTATCTTTCTGTCTGACGCACACCTCTTTCTCCACACATATCACACTTACATATACAGGAACATTATACTATAACATATTCATCGTTCACACATCATATATAACAATATACTCTTTGTATTTGTGACTGTCCGTCTGAAATCGGGCGGCCTTCTGTTCTACTTGAATGCCCGTTGTACAGGAGATGCAGTGGACGGCCTTGTCGACATGGTGCAATCCACCGCTGGTCTGGGTGAGTACTTTTCGGCAACTTTGATCGCGTTAGGCTTAAGAGTAGGATCTCTTCCGCCGTCAATAAAGCCAGCCAACGTTCGCTTTTCCGTAGTTGTAGCCTTATCGTTCGTGCATTTCTCTGCCCGTAGCGCTATTAAAAAAAAATCTTCCACGACGTACCGTCCGAGTATCAATCGGTTTTAATTATTTATCCGTTTAAACAGTATTAATCTCTAACGACAGACGTCCTCTCTACCTATTTTCGGAGAGATTCCAGGATGTTGTTATTAACTGTCATTTCGGTATCGATTTAACTTCAAAAAGTTTGCGACGTTTACCGAAAAACCATCTGTTCGTCCGTTTTCTATATTGCATTAAGCTAAATTTTAATTTTTTTTTCCCTTATAGTTTCCGTAGAGAATTTTGCACGTATCTACGCGATAGTTAAAAATAATAATAATAGTAACGATAACGGTAATCGTATAAATGGAATGGAAAGTATGTGTATGTGTGTGTGTTGGATTCCGCGGAAGAAAATATACTAACTCATAAGTGGAAATGGAATTCATAGAAAATAATAATAGTAATGATAACGGTAATCGTATAAATGGAATGGAAAGTATGTATGTGTGTTGGATTCCGCGGAAGAAAATATACTAACTCATAAGTGGAAATGGAATTCATAGATTCCGTCATCATTAATTCATCAGGATAGAAGGATCTGTGATGAATCAATGACTTTCTGATAGAGTGCATCTGTAGAGGGGTAGAGAGAGCAGTTAGCAGAAGTCGGATTGCTGAATATATATATATTTGGACCTAAATATATATATTATATAGGCCTATTATTATTCATAAACTATAGGTGCAAGTTTTTTCTACATTATTTAAATGTGGCGAATTTTGAAAATGTAGCATTTTCTATAGATAGGCGGGAACATTTTAAACGAGAAATTTCAGATATATTTAGTAGTCGAAACTGGTTAGAATCTAGTCTTATATGCAGAACTTAAACTGAGAATGAACTAGTTCGGTGTTTCCTGCTTTTTCTTTTTTTAGTTTAGTCGAGACTTCTTAAATGGTTTCTTCCGTAAAGATTCTTAACTGTAGTCTTAAAAATGTTATCAATTTAAGTATTCTAACGATTGGTTGCCAATTTTACATGTTTTAGATTTAAGGTATACAGAATTTCTATTCCTGATAGGCCTTTTGCATTCTTGCATTTTTAAGGTTTGAAATTTGCATAAATTCAAGGGTAAACGTGTAGACAATTTTCATTGTCATCGGTTCTACTCTCGAAGTTTACTTTTTCCAAAATACGGTACGGATTTTTATGATATATAGAAAAAAAAATTGATGTAATGCATTAAAAACTTGTCGATAGCAAACATTTTCAACTGTTCTTAACAAAATATCTATTGCTTTATAGTGTATTTGTTGTCCTCTTCGGTTTCAGTTAAGAACCTCTCTTAGAATTAAAAGTTTTATTCGAAATTGTTGTGTTAGTGTAGTAATTTCTATAAAATAATTTCGAACTTTTCCCCTCCATATTTCTATTATAGACGTGAAAAAGTTCTGTCTATTCGATTTTTGCAATATCCAGGATAAAGATTAAAGTCTAAAAAGTTTGCCACTATTCTAGAATAGAGATTTCGAGTATATCAATTTACAGTTAAACGGAAATTCGGTTTAGTAGCTTCGACTTTTTTTTTCTCTTTTTATATTTTGTAAATTGTTCAGAACATTCTTCTTAAGTCTTTTTTTTTCCCTTCGTTTCTTTCAAGTTGTTTAAACGAACTGTAACCAAGGAAGTAGGTTTGAATCACTCACTGAATTCGGTAGTGAGTACCGACGGGATCAGATGATGCGATTTTAGTGCTTCGACAGAGTACAGGGCAGTAAATTATATTGGTTTGCCCGAAGGACGTTGGAAAATTCGTCCGATCTTTCTCATTCTTTGCTCACTGCCGATCCAACAACTTAAGTGGAAATTTGAGTGTAGTCGTCTTCAGATCAATACACCATGTGGTATCAGTCTTTAGAACTTCGTTCTGATACACCTGGAAGATCCGGTATCTTCTACTATCATGTGATCCAAGATTACTGTTAAATCCCGAATGGTAGAGTTGAATACACAGAATGAAACTGCCATCATAATCTTGTAAAGTTGGAAGGTAGAGAGTTTTTGGATGCATGTAATTAGAATGGAAATTATTATTTATGACAGTGCATAAGAATCGTGTAATAAAAGAGAAAAAGATCCACATGGCGAAAGATGATAGGTAAAGAACACATTTAGAGATTATACGATTATTTAAACATGTCTGGTAAAGCTTTATTTAATCATTTAGCCTTATTAGACTGTAATTCTTTTAGAAATCTTTGTTCTTTGATTAATTAGCTCGAAAATGGGTAGTGAGAGTGTCAACTTATAGGCATTAGATACCAGATACGAAACTTGTCTCCAAGAAGAGTGTTCAGTGTTCCGTTACTGTTAACTCAGCTGAAGGTAATTTCCTCGGCTTTGCCGGTCCGAGGACAGAGATTCTGGAAGGAGATCTAGTCCCGGAGGGTGAACAAACTCATTAATGTAACGAGCTACAAGTTGTTAGGATAAAGGACTCGGAGTGAAGCCACTTCAACGCTCTGCTGACACACCCCTGATGCCCATAGCTTGACTAGGCGTTGCTCTTAACTTGACGATACTCTTTCGCTACTTTAGCTGTTGTAGCATTTATATGGATGCTTGCATCTTGGGATTTTAGCTTTTTCTGTTGTTAATGAGAATAATTTGGATACATTGTGCTGACTCGACTATTGTTGCATATGATTACAGCCGCTATTTTTACGATTGTTTCTTCTCTGTTTTCTTACTGAAAATACTGGTTCGTTTATTGCAGTTCGTCCTCTCAATAAGTAATTAAACAGAAAATTACACGTGTCACGACATTCTAAGAAAATAATTTTTTAATGAAACCAACTGAATAGATAGAAATTACAAGAAAAATTTCATTTATGCGCATTTTTATATCCTAATTGCTTAATGCTTTACTCGTTATTATATTAAGACACAAACTATTTTAAAAATTCCATACAAATGACAGTTTAATAAATATTTAAATGGTTTTAAAGTTTATTAAGCGTGCTGTTAAAACAATTTATCTTTTATTGAGAACAATATAAACTTAATGAATAGACGGAAAGTTTTAATATTCAAAAGAAAAATTATTGATAGATGTTACTTTTTGCCTTTTAAAGGGCGTTTTGGAAGTGCTGATTCAGGTCATTAACAGGTTCCTCATCGTCATCTGACTGACTTCTTTGAACTACTACAAAACGTTAATTCATTGCTTTGCGCTTCACTTAGCGGAATAATTTCGCAAGGAGGATTATTTTTCTTATCCTCAACTTAAATATACGTGATCAGTTCATTTCAATGAACAGATCGCTTAAACAGATTCTCGTTGATTATGATTCGAATCGAAATAAATTAAATCTAATTTAATTGCAAATACTAATTTTCGTCTAACTCGAGTAATTAATTCTGATTTTAGAATATGTATTTAATGTTTCTTAAATTTTTTTTTAATTTAAAGTGTCGCCCTTAATTTATCACGTAAGTAGTTCTGATGTTTCCTGAATCGTGACGAAATGTATTTAATTAATATATATACTGTATATAGATTTAAATCTGTTTAATAATAGATTTAAGAGTTAATTAATAAATCGACAAGTTTATATTTTTAAGGATTTTTCTAAATATTTAGACGTGGCTATGATGTTCTCTATATTTAGATAAAGTTACTGCATCTTGGCTGCTTTCTCTTATCACCATATTTTATTCTTCTTCTCGTCGTATTCTGCAGTTAGATTTCTCTTTTGGAACGTTCCGAATCCCAGTCTTTTTCAAATCTAAAGATGACTGGGTCACGGGTGATGATACGTTATCGAATACTGAATGGAAATAGCCTATCCGTCAAGATAGGTCTCAACTCTTTGGGTTAGAAGATTTTTTCACATATATTTAGATTTAGAATGAAAGTTTGATGTGTTTTTAGACAATAAATGATTGAATTGTAAGGAAGAGTTGTTTAGATTATAATCATCATTTCTCATAAACTTTCATTCATCATATAGCTTTTTTTATTATTATGCAAAACGGAGAAAGTTCGATGAAGATTAATTTTATTGCCAAGTTAAATGGATATAATTTTGCGTTATAAATGATTTTTTTTCCCGTTAAAAAATCTATACAGATGAGAGATTTAATGCTTAAAAATTATTTTACACAAGATTATATTCGTGTGCTGTTAAGGAAATTTGTTTCGGATATAAAAATGTGTTAAAATTTAGTAGAAAAATTAGTTTGCTAAAATATAATTAACATTAGAGAGCATTTGCGTTAAAAATCGTTTTCTGATACTTTCTTAAAATTAGTTAAGTTTGGAGAAACATTTGATTGGTTTTTTATATATTCTAGATAGTCATTTGTATGTATAGTTCATGCTGGAAAATAGCGGAATTAATTAGAAATAATTGTATTTTGATTGGTTTAATTAAACAAATAATTTAGAATCGCACTTGTTTTATACTCTTTATTTTGATAAAGTTTGATTATTTGTTTCCAATTGGTACTAGGTTGCCCGTATAATTAATTAATAATAATAAAAATTATAAATTTTTGTACGCATATATATATATATATAAACGTACGTACAAAAATTTATAATTTTTATTATTATTAATTAATTATACGGGCA
>AYEL01082770.1:0-46831 GCA_000484575.1 Olivierus martensii
TACGAATCTCTAAATGTCTTATGTCGCTTTCAGCTGGATGTTACTGAATAGCGGGCTACTCTAGAACCCACCGCGGGCCATCAGGTGAAGGATGGGATTCAACGAGGCGGATCCGGACACCCCCAGAAACAAAGGCCAATAGGATATTTTTCAAAACAGAATGAATAAAAGTAATACGACTTAAGAATTATTACTATAGGTGGCACGATATATTATCAAATATGAGTTAACTCATAAAACGAATCTAAAATATTATACTTTATCCAGATTTGCTATTTAAACAAAATAGACTTTTTTCTGTGTAATTAAAAATTTCATAGACAGGAAGTCTATTTCATATCACTGTTAGATTTATAATAAATGTACCAGAGCCTCTTCAGCCGCCAATTGATAACCATAATTATTAACTGACGTTTCCACTTCCCGGGACTGGGACCCAGAGGTTGGATTTTGGGAAGCAAGTGTTTGTGTTATGTAATTGTGCTGTATGGATGTAGTATGCTTGTTAAATTAAGAAATGGATGCGGCGATTGTCTGTTCAGATTTTGTGAATTACCGTGATGGGTGTTGTTATTTAAGTGCTTTGTTTTCTGTCAAAATAATAAAGACACAACTAATTAAATTTATTCACAAAAATAAACCTACAAATCTAAGAATTAATAAAAAATTGTATATACAATATTTTTATATTATTCTAATATGTTTAAAAATATGAGCAGTTCTCTTACAATAAATATTTACGTTGAGATTTCTTTCTTCAGATAGAAAAACTATGGTGATCGGCCCTTATAAATTTAATATTTAAAATACGAATCTCTAAATGTCTTATGTCGCTTTCAGCTGGATGTTACTGAATAGCGGGCTACTCTAGAACCCACCGCGGGCCATCAGGTGAAGGATGGGATTCAACGAGGCGGATCCGGACACCCCCAGAAACAAAGCTGGAGATGTGGGACACGTAATTGAACCCGGATCCTCCAGGTGGTTAGCAACCGCTTTACCACGCAGCCATCCGGCCAATTTAAACTGAAAGTCAACTGAGATCCTTATAATAATTAATAATTAAACTACGAGCCGTCCCATTACAACAAATATCTAAATTGAAGTTTCTCCTTTCTTGAGATAGAGAGACCTAGAGTGATCGGCCATTACAGTACAGTACTTAAAATATTTATCCAAGGCCATATACAGTAAAAGTTTCTTAAAATTTAACTAGAATATTAAAAAATACATATTATAATATAAAAATTAAAGGATGTGATATTTCGTTCATAGTTGAACTTTCTTCTGAAAATTTCTAGTAGTAGTATATCTTGAACTTTTATCATATGTTATTCTAATATCGAAAAAACAAAAACAATGTATTGCACAATTTTGTTAAAGAATCTTTATATCAGTAATTTCAGATAATGAAATCCCAATTTCATTATACTAAGTACTATTTAGAAATGTGCTAGAATTCCACCTGTTGGACCCAGAATGGACTTGATATTGCATAGTTCCAGATCTTTCAGAAAAATCCTAACCGGTCTATTAATTCTCATCCATTAACTATCGGGCAGTCCCCATCACAGATATTGGTTAACTAGAGGTGGAGTCTATAATAATCCATATAATTATATATTCGACAAACATAAATTAATTAATAACTAATCACGATATTATTATTGCATTATAATAAAACGAAAAAATAGTTAAGATACTATAGCAATTGCTAGATGTTGATAAATACAGTATTATTACTCACTAGAATTTTTATTTTTAGAAAACAACTCTTAATTCCTCTTCTTTAAGCTCTCTTCATTTTTAGTATACTCTATTGTTATGGAATTATATTGAATCATTGTTAAACCTTTCAGAATTAGACTATTATTGATATTCAATATAATCGAATTTATCTAAATTTATGTAATTTTTCAAATAATATTTGATATTGGTAAAGAAATGTATATAATATACAATGCCATTTTTTATTTCTATACTTATACATTATTTTATTAGTAGGGAATTTATAATAAAAATTAATTTTAAGTATTCCATTGTTTATTGAATAGAAAATTTGTTAAAATAAGAATCTCCTGCACTATGTTAATTCTTTCTTTGTTCTATGTATTAACACAAACTTCAAGGGAAGATGTACGTAATATCTTTATGTAGATGTTACCATACTTACGGTTAATACCAACATATAGAATTTAATCACTTCAGATAAAAATTCGAACGTTTTGGTTTAACTTTAAACATTACATATAGTCTAATCTGAATTATAAAGACATTTAACATGATTTTGTTGCAGTTCAAAATTATAAAAATTTATTGAGAGAAATAAAAAGCACGCTAATTTTTTCTAAAAGAAGTTTCACCTTTATATCTGTTGATTTTTGAAAATGCTTAAATCTATCAAACAAAATCAATCTACGTATTTAGAATTATATAAATATAGTATCTTACTTCATTGATAATTTGATTCTATCAAACTGGAGAAAACTTTGTAGAAGTATGTACAAATCAAAACGTTACTATCTGAAAAGATAAAGTAAAAATTAAAAAATTCTAAATCAGTTATTCAAAAATTGAAAAACAATATGCAATCACAAACACGCAGTTTATCTTCTCGAAATGCCCCAAAACTGATGGAAAGAATTGTTAAAAATTGTTGAAATAATATTGCTTAGAATGAAATTTTATTGTTATTCGAAAATGTAAAAAATTTTAATTGACAATTAAATAAATTCAATATTGTTAAAAAATTTATTTATTCTGAAAATTTCAATATCGTGAATTCTTAAATTTTTTCTTCTCGCAATTTTTTAATCAAACGAACTTGAAAATTGCAGATGAACACGTATCTATTAAATCGATTTGTATAATAAAAAACTTCTTAATTTAAACTTATTAAGTGCAGAATGTAAATGAATATAGCATAATATTCGAAAATGAATCTTAGTGATTTTATAGATCACACTGATTAATATTGTTTTGGAAGTTAAGCATATTTGTTATATATGAAGTGTGTCGAGGCGCTATGGTGGCTTTATTTTTCTGTTCGTATTAGATTCTCACAAATATATCCATTCAAAATTCTTTTATATAAAAGGAATTTTGAATGGATATATTTGTGAGAAAAAATTCCGAATTCCGAAGGAAGCGGATGTTTATAAGTTCTGGTTAATACCTGTCTGTGTCTGTTTGTCCACTACTAATAACTTTTGAACTAATTTGCAGGTTTTCATGAAATTCGGTAGGATTGTTCTTCCATTAAAGGACACCTCGACGCCGCATCTTGTAATCCTATAAATCGACTAATCCTTGCAGAATAGCATTTCATTTTTATCAAAATTTTAGTTTATATTATCATCAATAAATGACGCTAAGTATTAGCAATGTAGGGGTGCTATGGTTTATCTGATTTCTTAACACAGCATTGTGTATTTCTATATGTAGGGGAAGGTAGGGCAAAACCGGGTAGGCGGATCAAACCAGATACCCTTGTATCTCCGTGATGACCGCTGCAATCTAGCAGCGTATTCACAAACTATCTCTAAACTATGATATGCCAGTAGGAACTAAATTGGAGACAACGATGCACGATAGTTGTTTTGCTAAAATTTTTTAAAGTTTTTTGCTGAAATGTTTCAATTTTCCGATTAGGCTGAATTCTGCTTTTCAAGGAATTGCCAAATGTGATACCATTCGATAGATCTCATCAAACTGGTCAAAAATTAAGGCATCGATTACAAGATATTTCGAAAAATTTACCTCAGGATTGTAAACAAACCATGTACCGCTGCCATATTTAACGAGAAGTAAAACGTCACCTGACCATCATCGTAATGATGAAAACCTGCTATGGTTTTACACTTGTTTTAAAAGCCAAAAATCTGCCGGAAATTATTCTTACGATTATGTGTGCTATGATTTTATGCTGAAATCTATAAATTACTTATGCAATTTATGGATTTTTATATTCTATATACATTAATATATAATATATATTTGCATCAAGATGTATATCATCTTGAAAGTGTTCTTGCCAAGGAGTTTGAATATAATTCTTCAGTGATACCTTCAAGTTGTATTACAGTAAACACCCGTATAACGTGCTCTCCAATAACACGAATTCATGTAACGAAATCTCTTTTCTATAACACGACGCCCTTCGTGTAATGTTACATCTTGAAAGTGTCGCGCAAGACATTGTCCCTTTCAAGATGGCGTCGCGCACAGGTATCGATACTACGTTGTGATAAATACTTTTTCATATAGCTACTTATCGGTACCGATTTACTACTAGTAATATGACTAAAAATATTATGTAAAAATCTCGGATTCCGTGAAAAGCAGAATCTTGCCCTTTTAAGAAATATTTTAATACATTAACCATACATTAACCATTTTGTAGATATGTCATTTTTATTAAAACATGTCGTGGTGGTGCAAAACCCGATATACTCATCTCAGTATCCGTATCCGTCTGCTTACCGGGTTTTCTCACGACATGTTGAAAAATACTGTATACAGGAATTTATAATTATTTAAACTTATCGTAATGCATTTAAACATAGAATAGTTTTTCTATAGTTTGGAAAATTTTGACTTCGTGCTTCTCCATGGTTAATCATGAAAAAAAAAATTTCTCAATTTTTCTCTCTAAATCTTAAAAGCATTTTTTTAACTAAATGAATTTCTTTTGAATTTAGTATCGAAGATATTTTTGATGACGGAAAAATTTTAGATACAAAAATATTCAATAGCCAATTATTAGCCAAAATTATTATTTATTAAAAATTTTTTTTCAATCAATATACTGTACTTTATATATAATTTGCTTAAAATTTTCCCGATTACCGATCGGGAAAAGCTCCCATAAATTTAATAAACAATAAATTTTAAACCGGTTATGACGACAAGATGAAATGAAAATATGATTTATTTTTTAATTGAAGATATCCAATTATAAATTTTAATAAAATAGGAGTTTTTTTTTTATTATTACAACTAAACAACTCCAATATTGTCAACTTTTCAATAGAAAATATAAATGAGGTAATAGGCTTAAAAATTTACAGAATAACGTATAAATTCAACAAACAAACGAAGTAGGTTTTTGGTAAACAAATTCATACATCCCAATCTTTTTCTGGAAAATAACGCATTTTTAAAATTAAATAAATATCACCCTTTGGGCCCACGTTTTTACATGGCAAGGGGATTGCATAGCCTAGTGATCTTTTTAGTCTGTTGGTAGTTCAACTTTAGCCAGAAGTTGAGAACCTGACGAAGTGATGCTCTGCGTGGTTTGGAATCCTCAAGGAACCCATCAGACCAGTGCCGGTTTAATCCGGTAAGCAGACGATGCACCGCATTGGGGCGCCTTCGGAACGAGGGCGCCAAAATTATCATTTTCTCAATTTTGTAAGGGCGCTGTTACAAGAAAGCTGCATCGCATCGGGTCGCCGGGACCCCTAGAGCCGGTACTGAAAAGTGATCATTTTCTCAATTTTGTAAGGGCGCTGAGTAGATGTTACAAGAAAGCTGCATCGCATCGGGTCGCCGGGACCCCTAGAGCCGGTACTGAAAAGCAGTCTTCAATCTTTAAGAATATGATCTGTTGTGGCATCAGTCTATTGAATTGAATAACTAATGCAAATTAACACGCTCTATCAGTAATTCAAAAGATTTATCTCAAAATAGGCCTATTGTTAACAATTAATTAATTAAATCACTTCTTATATAAAATATATTAATGGTTTATTACTCTTGGGCAGTATTTCGATGTAACACAATACTTCTGTAAGAAAAATTAATTCCTTTATGTGAAAAATTCAAAGCAATAATAAAATGCCAATTCAATCATTTATGTTTGTGCTATAGATTTCTCTTTTGAACATTCAAGTTTCACTATGTTTTATATATATTTTTTATACCTGTTAAAGAAATTTTCTCTTTCTAAATATATTAAAGTTGTTTATAATTTTAACTCTGCGTAATTTGATTCTTGCCTACCAATCTGATTTTTGCATATGATTTAAAATTTTTGAGGTAATATTCTTGGAACCGAGATAAACATTAACTCAGAAAATTAACAACACTCTCATGGAAAATCAATAGTATATTGTAATATCATCATCACACATATCCATAGTTTAATAGCCAAAACTTATACGAAAGCCATAAATCTTACTAAGGATTTCTATTACTTTTACAGCATGATAGGAGAATTACCGCAATATTAAAAGTTTGTTAAAAATAGAATCTATGTTATTATATAGTTGATGATAAAACCAGCTGATATTATATTAATAATTTGATCAACAATTATAATTTGTATCAATACAGTCGATTCCGCTTAATTGGGACACATTGAGATCAATCAATTTTGGCCCAATTAAACGAACTAATAATAAATTCTAAAATAAAATATATAATACGTAGTTCAGATCAATCAATTTTGGCCCAATTAAGCGACTACCCCAATTAAACGAACTAATAATAAATTCTAAAATAAAATATATAATACGTAGGTAAATAAATAATCAGTTAAAAAAATAATAATTAGGTACCTATTTTAATGCTTTATTAAACCAAAATTACAGAAAATGAGCCGCCGATATTCAAGTTTCGCTCGGTAACTATAGAAAACCATTGATCTATAATGCTTCTTCGACTTCTGGATTCTTTCCATCACGCTTTTTTTTTTTTTTGATGTTCCTGGAATTTCTGTAATGTTCACTCCTCATGCAGTTCTTGTGATAGGAGACGTGCTATGGTAGATTTTAGTACACCAGTTATATCAGCGAGTCTACGATAGCTTGTATTAAATGGCTGGCTTTTAACTATGGTAGATTTTGGTTTATTTCAGAGAGTCTACGATAGCTTGTATTAAATGGCTGGCTTTTAATTTTACCAGCCAAGCAATTTTATATATTAAATGGCTGGCTTTTAATTTTATCCAGCAAAACAATTTTACTTGAAAGTGTAACTCCTGGCATCTCGGCAAAGATTTAAAAATTTAAAATAAAATCGACACTGCACATGAATATCGCTAGATACAGTATACAGGTAGGCCTCGATTAGCGCGAATAATTGGTTCCACGAATTTCTCGCGCTAATGTGAGATGTATCGTCTGGTTCGTATTGTGCGGTGATTATGGTTTTGATGGACTGTGGCCGGAGAAACAATATTGTGAAGTCCACAAAGTGGATTGAATTGGTCTTTAAGTATTGTCATCGATTGTGTTTTGACGGAAGGACCAATGTTATATGTACATTAAAAGTTGTAAGTTATCCTTTTTGTGCTTATTAACTCCATTAAACTCTTCTTTATTAATAACTAATAAAAAAGAGTTTAATGGAAGCTGTCTTTTCTATTTTGGACTGGTTGTCCGGTTCGGATGTTCACCTTGAAATTAATGTTCGCTTAATCCAGCGTTTATGGCAAGACATGGAAGGGAGGGCGAGATGGCGACCGCCCAGTACCGGGGGCAGGTCTTGATACTACAACTGATAATATGCAAACCGACGGCAACATAGCTTGTTGTGTTTTGATCATCGGATAGACCCTTCGTCCTCAATGACAATAAATCGCCAAGATGGTTTACACCAGGTGTCTGCCAAATAGTTGCGAATCCGACACCTCGCTCTGCGAATTTGTTACATTTCAAACAAATTTCTTTAAAATGTAAGCAACAAATTCCAACCAAGAATTTATAAAGAAAATAATTCAATGCTTGGATTGTTCCTCGTACACTTAATCTTTCCGATATTGCAACCATTTTAGACACCAATTTTTTGTTCTTCTGAATGAAACAAAATTTTATGATTTGAAAATATTGTACTTAATGTTAGAGATATTTGTTGCGAATATTTATCTCAGTTATTGTTAACTAAATTATTGTTGTCGAAATGCATCGTAATTATTGAAAAATGGAAAGTAAAAAATTTAAGAAAACAGACGAAGAGAAAACTAATCCGAAACTGGCAGGTGAAGTGAGCTTCGGACTAGCTAGTAACACATTGATTATTAGACATATTCTAGAAAATTTGAATAATCATGATTTGGAGAAGATGGAGCAAGTCTGTACGATGTGGGAAAAAATTGCAAAGAAAATTAAAAATGAAAGAATAATTATCTTAAAAAAGGTGAGTTAGATAAATTCTAGGAATGTACAAAGTTTTAAACCGAAAACTGAATTTCAAAATTAATTTTGTAAATATTCTATGTTTCTGCATTCTACTGTACCATGACTACTGAAAAGTATTTTAAACAGAAACAGTTTCGGAACGAAAGATTTGTTTACTTTTCACATTATCATAATTCCTTAAATAAAAAAGTAGCATGTGCATTTAACAAAACTCATGTACAGGTATAAGAATGAGAATAAATCATGTGTTGTTCAAATGTTTGTTAAAAACATTCCACAAAATTTTAAAAAAATCATTACTTATTCTATCATTGATAAATTGATATATTTTATAGATGCAATTTTTAGAAGAAAGTCCAATTTTTCCCACATTGCCATTTTTCTTTCAACTGATTTTTGCTATACAGTATTTAAATAGCAATACTTTTCCCCACATTGCCATTTTTCTTTCAACTGATTTTTGCTATACAGTATTTAAATAGCAATACACAAATAGCAAGCCATAGTATATGGAACTATAATTTTGCTATAGCCGCAAATAATTCGTTCGTCATCAAACTTAGATGCACAGTTATTGTTCACTTAATGGATAAAAATACTAACCATCCGCTTTAATCGTCAAACGTTGTGCAATGTTATCAATTTTTTTCACATATCTGCAGGCTCAAAGTTTTATCGTTAAAGTATACAATACAGACATTTATCAAATGTGGCAAAAAGCATTATTTGATTTGACTATATACATAAAATTTCACACAAATATGATCAATGGTTCTAACGAATGAATCTATCATCTATAAAAGTTAAAAATTGTAGAATAAAATCTTCTTGTTTAAAAAAAGTTGCGGGACATTACTTTCGGTTAGTTTAAATAGGTTAAGCCGCTATATCTTACGAGGTATATACTATATCTAGCGGCGACCAATTATAGTCCATTACATGCTGACTAACACCCATGATGGGATCAACCGGATGGCTGAACGACGGGATTCAACAGGACGGGCCAAGAATCCTCCTGAAAAACTGGAGGTATGGGATCCGCATTTGAACCCGGATCCTCCAGGGTGGAAAGCCACAGCTTTACCACGCGGCCATCCGACCGACGACATTATTTTTGGAGTGAAGTGATACATTTATATGCCTCTATCTCAAATACCAATTTTGGCCAATTTCGTACAACAATACGAGCCGGTATTATTAAGAACACTTTCATTCAAAACTTCTATAAGAATACAATGTTCTGCACATAAACATAACGCGATTCTTTATTTTAAAACCACCCTACGGAATTATAGTACAATTTTAGAATTTAAAATAAAACAATATATAAATAAAGAATATTGTTTAGTGCATTAAAGTGATGGATTTAAAACAGTTTCGTATTTTCTACTGATAAATCTAACAGTTGTATCAGTAGTTGTAGAATATAACCATAAAATATGAAATTAAAAAATTCTTCTTGAAATCGGCTCTGAGGTTTTTTTTAACATACGTGATGAATTGTCTTAATACAATTACAGTATTTTAATGTAAGGTATAGTAAATTTTATAATTGTCAACAGACGGTGAGAATTTAATTAATTCTTATCAAGGAAAATGATTCAGATTTAAACATTTAATTTTTTTTTACAGTATACGAAAAAGATTTTTTTTTGTCAACAGATGACGCCACTTTCCACTCAGTAAGAGTACTAAGTGGCGAGGCGAAACAAGCCCTTCCACAGGCTGCCCACCCCTGCGGAGGGGTCAGCCGGATTGTGGAGGACGGGGATCGACGGGCCGGGCCCGGACCCCATGATAAATATTTTCAAGGGGTGGGACCCGAGACTCGAACCCGGGTCCTCCAGAATGGAAAGCCGAAGCGTTTCCACGCGGCCAATCCGGCCGACTACGAAAAAGATTTATTCCATCCTATTAAGAAAATTAATGTCACTTTTTTTAATTGTTAGGTCATACCGTATGATGTATTGGATAATGCAATTACTCAACCAGACATTCTGCTTCCATTCTTGGATATGGAACTCGAGCCAGAATTCACACTTTTAACTGATTTTCATGAAATTGATAGAATAAATTCTCAAGATAGCATTTATCATAGGTAAAGTATAACCCTTGATGATAATTTGATTTCTTTAAAATCTTGAGATTGTTATAATTTGACCATGGAAAAAATTTATTCGCTCACAGTTCATCAGCAGATAAATGGCTAATTTTTACGCAAATAGCCATTCTTCCGAAAGTTTCTGGAATATGTCTTCATCGATTTTCCTTTATAGAAAATGAATTTATGAATAGAAATGTTTCACACGTCTCGGATATAATAAACGTTCCGGAAAAGGATATAAAATGTTTATTATTGTTTATAAATGGGAATATTATAAATGTTAACTACGATATCATGCCGATGTGTTCGGTAGGAGGAATATTCTCCACTTTTACTTCCCTTAATTTGTATAGAGGAATAGCAATTTCGGGTGAAAATGTGAAAGTCGTATCATTTCCCATATGCGACGATGAACTTCTGATCAAAGATAAAATCGAAAGAACATCATACATCGAGAAACTTAAGCAATGCAAAATCGATGGCAATAAATGCATTGCATTTCTATTCACCGATCGCAACTATGATGATTGTTGTGCTTTATCGGCATTGAAAGATATGTTTCCTGATGCAGCAATTTTATTTTTTAATTTTCCTTTAATTTTTGGATCAATATATTTTCCCGCTTTGGGCGAACAACACAGTAATAATAATAAATTTTTCTCATTGGGAGATTATGGAGTGATGGGAGCATTTATGCTAATCTGGTACAGTTAAGGTGTTGCTTATATGCAACGTACAGATACATCAAATAAATCCATTAAAGTTTATTCATTATCGTTGTATTTTTTTGTTTTGTTGTCATATTAATGAAGTAACAAAATTTGACGTGGAAGAAAGAAATTTTGTAATATTGATGGATATATGGAAGAAACTACATTCATGCAAGTAAATGTATAAATCAGAATTCTTATAATAATTTATTAAAATGGCATTAAACTATATAAAAGAACCGTCGAATGACTTCGAGATTAAGAGTTTATTAACGAATCAATCTTACATTCTGAAGGACCATGTTTAATTCCAGAGTCCCATATTTCCAAAAACCTTCTTTCAGAAAAATCAGGATTTGAACTCGGATATTCCAGTGTGGGAAGCCATAGCTTTACCACCAGGCCATCCGTCTGACTTTTACTAGTCGGCGAATCGCTATGAAACAACACGCTAATTCTTCACTGAGAGTAAAAAATAATTTATTATTAGAATTCATTTCCCATTCGAAACGGGAAAAAATTTATTAATCGATAATCCTTATTCTAGCTTCTATACAAACGATCAATTGTTTATAAAATATAGATAATTATGAAAACAGTTTTGAAAAAATATTTTTTGGTCAACACATAACGCCACCTTCCATTCTCTAAAAAACTAAGTGACGGGGAGAAACAAACCCTTTCTTAGGCTGCCCACTTCTGCAAAAGAGTCATCTAGATGGTGGAGGATGGAGAGTGACACCGGGATCGAACCCCATGATAAATATTTTCAAGAAGTAGGATCGGCCGGATAGCCGCGTGGTAAAGCTGTGGCTTACCACTCTGGAGGATCCAGGTTCAAACCCCGGTCCCACACCTTCAATTTTTCAGGACGGATCCGGGCTTGGCCCATTGAACCCCATTCTTCAACCATCCGGTTGACCCTATCATGGGTGATGTCCAGCCTATGATGGGCACTATAAGTAGCCGAGGCCAGATATAGAATATCCCTCGTGAGATATGGAAGCTTAACTAACCTAACCAAACTAACCAATCAAGAGGTAGGATTAAAATCTCGAATCCGGGTCCTCCAGATTGAAAGTCCGAAGTATTTCTACGCGGCTAATCCGGCCGAGTTAAAAAAATATATTAAAGTTAAAACTTTTCAAAGGAAATTCTTAAAAAATGATGTGAAAATGATAACGATATTTGACATAATTTAATAAAAGACTACAAAAGCAAAATAATGCTAATTTTGAACAAATTAAATTTATTATTTATGCTATTTATAGATAGAACACACTGTTCAAAAATTTGAATTTTTTATTTGTTTGAAAGATGATAAATCATTGAAAAATTATGAAATCAAAAACACTTTGAGCTAAAAACTGAATCTATTAACAACACTGTCGATTGATATTTAGAATAATTATACGAAATGACATACATATTGTCTTCATTTATGGAAGTGTTTCCGTAATTTTAATAACAACATTATTGCTACATTTGATTTTTTAAAGAGAATTTAAATCGATTGTAAAAGGGGTATATTAAGATTAAAAATACTTGGACTAGAAAAAAAATCGCGAAAAATGTTTGAAAAAATTATCTAGTAAGACTTGATAAACTAGTATAAATTTTTGATCTTATCGGTATAAGCAATTACAGATGAATACAAATGCATTTTTTAAACATTAAAATTACAGAATGAAAATTCAATTTATCCAGATTCTTTGTTTTGTAGAATATTTGTATTTTCTATACGCGATTTTTATTCGAAGTAATTCATAAATATATTTTTTTTTTAATTTAAATTTTGAATTATCACTATATAAATTAAGTACTTACGAATTGCGTGTTATAGTAATATTCGGAAATCGAATTTTGTCACGCACAGCTAAAATTTAAATATCAGGCCAAAAATCAGGAACAAAGTATATTTTTAATCCGGAACAAAGGTGTCACACAACGCAAAAGGTCAACTTATTAATTTATAAAATTTTAGATCCAGGTTTAGATTATGATAATTTACGTCGGAAAGGGGGAAAAACTCAAGGAAATGATTTTTATTTTAACTTATTTGGTCAATGTATGTGCTTGCCTATCCCAGTACAAATCCGAAATCTTTAGTATGCCAAAATTAGGAAAATCAGGCGATATTAAAATCATAATCTGCTATGGTATGATGAAAATTTTACAGCATTTTTTTTATATCTACACTTACCAGTATAGATATAAAAAAAAACTATAAAATTTTCGAATGCTATTAAAATATTGACGCACTTCAAAATTGCTACGCCTGCTATTGATTTTTTAATCTTTAATTTGGCCAACAGGAAATGTATTTCTCCTACAGGAAATGTGAAAATATAATAACTTAATGTATTAACATTCATACCTTAGAAGTGGCAACCAGCAAAACAAACTCGCAAAATAATATATTTTAAATAAATTAAACAATATTATTTATGAATAAAATATTTCTGTAGAAATCGTATAAAAATTGTTGCGGTTTTTTTTTCTAATATAAAAATATATTTTTTAAATTCCTCGTTATTTTCGTAAACAATAAACGTATGTTATTAAAATAATTAAAAATTTTAAAGTCATTATTGATAAATTCAAATATGGTAATGTATTTTTAAGGAATTTTCCACGATATTATCAAAGAAACCCATTAAAAAATAATTAGTCTATTCTACGAAAACAATGATAATTTTTATAAATAAAAACTCCATTAAAACTCGAATTTTATATGAAGGAAGAAATAAATTGCCAATTTGATTTGTTAAAAAATAATTGCAATGAAAAAGCAGCTTTTTTATACTCTTAACTTCAGAATCAATAGTTAAGAATCTATCACTCGAATTAAATGCAATAATACGATAAGAGATGCTTATCAAATATAACTTTAGATATCGGAATTAATTTTAACCAAATTTTTTTGTTAAAAGTAAAAGGTTAGTCAACTTTTTAGTGAATAAATTCGCACGTATGAAAAAAATCTGCATACTGATAACTGCTTTCTTTATAATTACTTCATAAACACTGTTGTGTTTCATTAAAAATTTTTATTACCGGTAGTTAAAAATCTTTTTTAATTTGGTATTATGTTCTTAACTTATGCATTTAACAAACTGTAAGTTTATAGTCAGCGGAATTAATTTTGCACATAAAATATTTTATGAAAAATTGAAACGTTAAAACGAGCGAACGTATTCTTTTCATAGATATAAATCGGCCTATTTGCTCGAATACATATACTGAAATATTCTTAATCTATGATAAAATAAATCTAATCTAATAAATTATATCATTCATAAGATATAGAGATTAACCGTAACTAAAATTATCCAAAGAATAAAGGTTATTTTCCCCAATTATAATTCTTATTTAATATTTAAATAGAACTCTTATTACTTAATAAGGCTAGTTTAAGATAATATTTCAATTACTATCGAATTTAAATTCTTAAAAATAAAAATAATTTTAACAGAATTTCTAAATTAATATAGAATTTTTTGAAAATAGCAAAATTGAGTACCGTATAAGCTTTAATATTTTGATATTGAATAATACAGGGTGGCATTATTAATAATACAGATTCGCTTTACTATTTAAAATTTTTAATTACTTTGTGCAAAAGTTCTTAACACAAAATCAATGGAAACCATTAAATCTATGGCAAAAAAGATAAACACAATATTAAGGAGATCAAATATAGACGAAAATTTAATTTAGTTTTACCATACCTGTATGGTAAAATTATAAACTAAGGAGATCAAATATAGACGAAAATTTAATTTAGTTTTACCTTACCTATTGTATGGAGAAGAGTTGACAACATAAGTGGAAGGTGGTGAGGAAGTGAAATGTTATTGTTTGGAAGAGGATTCTTTTTCTTTTAAAATTATAAAAAGTGGAAGGTGGTGAGGAAGTGAAATGTTATTGTTTGGAAGAGGATTCTTTTTCTTTTTTACTGTTTCTTGGCACCATTCAACTCTGCTTCAGACCCATTGGTCCTCTGTCTCACTAAAAAGTTGACCAATATGATTTATTTTTGTCTACGATTTAAAATATTTCTAAACTGACACATGGCATTATCATTAAATATTTTTATGTTGACGCTTGCATGTTCATAACTCGAAACACTACGTCATCCGAGACGCTTTGAGTTCGGAAAATTTGTTCGTAAACAAGGTTTGACTGTACTTTATCTAGCGGCGGCCACTTGTAGACATCACAGGTTGGCCAATATCAACGATGGGGTCAAACGGAAGGTTCAACACCAGTTCAACGACCGGGCCCGACCCCTCCTGAAAAACTGGAGGTTTAGGACCCGGATTTGAATCCGCATCTTCCGGGTTGGATAAGCCATAATTTTACCACGCGATCAGACTCGGCCGGATGGCCGCGTAGTAACGCTTTGGCTTACCATCCTGGAGGATCCGGGTTCAAATTCGGGTCCCATACCTCCAGTTTTTCAAGAGGGGTCCTGGCCCAGCACGTTGAACCCCATCCTTCAACCATCCGGTTGATCCAGTCATGGGTGTTAGCCAGCTTTGATGGGCTCTACAAGTGGCCGCCGCCAGATACAGTATATCCTTCGTGCGATATGGCGGTTTAACCTACCTAATCAACCAACCAACTACGCAATCAGAAATTGAATAGCATATAGTAAAAATCTCGTTAAATCGAAGTACTCTGGACAAAAAAAACCGGATTTCGAATTACATGATGTTTTCAAAGAACTTGCTTGTTTATTGAATAAACCAGTGGTCTCAAACTTAAATTGTTGTGGGGGCCAAATGCGCAATTCGAAAGGAAATGAAGGGACGAATATTTTTAAACAAAATTACAATGAAAGGAAAATATTTATTTGTAATTACTTTCATTTTTTCTTACAAAGGAATCGAAATAACATTATATAATTATGAGACTATAAAACAGTTTTATTAACATTAAATTAACTGTAAGATATATTTAAATAAATAGCTAAAATATGTTCGGCGGCCGTACAAAATTGCATTGTGGGCCGCCAGTTTGAGACCACTGGACTAAACTCATATTTTATAAATTCATTATAACGTATCTTACTTCTACATATAGTATATGTAAATTTAATAATTATATCAAATTTGAAAAGAAACTTTTCTGAAATATTTTAATATTTTTCTGAAATCATTCTGGTCGGCCGGATGGCCGCGTGGTAAAGATTTTGGTTTACCACCCTGGAGGATCTAGGTTCAATTCCGGGTCCCAAACCTCCAGTTTTTCAGGAGGGGTCCGGGCCGGCCCGTTGAACCCCATCCTTCAACTATTCGGTTGACCCCATCATGGGCGTTGGCCAGCCTGTGATAGGCTCTACAAGTGGCCGCCGCCAGATACAGTATTCAGATACAGATCCCTGAGGATATGGCGGCGTAATCTAATTAACCTAACCTAACCTGAAATCGTTATGAAATTGCACAAGTAAGTAAAATTTGTGAAATTTCAGAACTTCATTCTAAAAGTTCAAATTTTCAAAATAATTGCATTAATTTTATATATTAAACAGTCAAACATTATTTCAAGACATGTTATTAAATAAAACGTAGAATATTTCTATTGTTTGTTAATTATCTATATTCACGTTTACGTCTACAATTTTGATTCCAGATTTTAATTTTAATATAAAATTAAATTCTTGTTCGGTAAATTCGGCCAAAGAACGTTGGATCTGGCCTGGACTCCCTCATGAATTTTCCAATGGATGGGATCCGGATTCCATTCGGATCTGGATGGAAAACCAAAGCAATTTCATGCGGTCAATATGGCCGAAATATAGATAAATTATATCAATAAAAATCTACCGGTTAGGTTAGGTTAGTTTAGTTAAGCCGCCATATCGCACAAGGGATGTACTTTATCTGGCGGCGGCCATTTGTAGATCCCATCACAGGCTGGCCAACATCTATGATGGGGTCAACCGGAAGATTGAAGGATGGGATTCAACGGGCCGGGCCCCTTCTTAAAAACTGGAAGTGTGGGATCCGGATTTGAACCCGGCAGAGTGTTAAGCTACAGCTTTACAATGCGGGCATCCGGCCGACCGATAAGAATCTATAGTAGCAAGTTTATTTATTTATTTATTTATTTATTTATTTATTAAAAAGGGTAGTGGGCTGTACTCTGTGGTTTAAATCCAAGAAGCAACACATAAAAGAAAAAAATCATAAATAAAAAGCAATTTGTAAGTTAATAACATAGATAAAAAAGAAAACCAGAATTGTTCGTCCTAATGTAAATACGATAACGGCATGATTGGGAAGATGAGCCAAACGTTATCTTTAATATAAGAAAAATATATATATATACATATATATAGATGTGGAACTAACAAACGACTTTCCTATAATTACATCGTAAGGTAAGGAAAGAATTTCTTCAATAGAGAAAGACAGTTTCAGAATTCAATAACCGTTGCTCAAGTTTGGGTTTTAAAAAATTCTTTGTGATACAACAACAACAACAACAGCAGCAGCAGCGCTGACTGACCTACACGTGTTTCTAATGTTTCTTGTCAGCATATTGGAAACCTCTAGTCTGACTAAAGGCTTTTATCTCTTTTTCGACCTTCTCCTCTTTACGCTAATGAATGTTCAAGCTGGTTTCTTGGACGAAAAGCTCAATTCAGTTGCATTAGCAACGGCTGCTATTAGCCAATTTCGAAGATAGTGAAAAGAAACTAGAACAAGCCTGATAATTACACAGTTTTTTTACGAAATTTTAATGTAAGCATGTTCAAACACATAGCATCATCCTATCTCTCTCTTTCTCTATGAAGTCATAAATGTTGATTTTTGCATAATCAATCCTCCACTGACAACTTTATGCCTATAGCAAACGCATCAGATGTTATGGACAAAATTTAAAATGAGATTTCCATAATCGTTACGGAGATTTTAAAGTAAAATACTTTCTACTCTTAAAGTTATAAAGGTTAAAATATCTAACATCTAATGCCACGCTTTAACTGCAGTATATATAACATTCAAGCGAATGCGCAATCTTATCTAGAAGAGAAGAGGAGCGAAGTGATAACGCTAAAAGATAACAAAAAGAAAACAATGGATTGTCTCTCTCTCGAGATGTTTTGATTGTTTATAATCGAAGAAGTAGCGACATGTATATAGATATATATTTATATATATTGTATGTGTGTATAGCAACAAGAATCTTCAGATTATTTTATGTCTTCTGAAGAGCATTGCCGAGATTGTTGCGTGTTGATCTCTCACCATGTATTATTGCTGGTTTGTTTATGATGGAACAAGTAAACGTTTTCGTGTAAACTTCGAGATGAGATTTGCAGAATTGATTTTTAGTTATTTCTGTTGAAGGATATCTAGAATAATGCACCGAAAATTTCTGTTGCAACAATCGATTTGGAATTTTCTTTTTTACGAGTGGGATTAATATTGTATAACCGAGAACAATAATCGGTTATTCAGGATAAAATCTATACATATTATTATTCTTTATCGAAAAAAAAGAAAAATAATAATAATTCTTACAATCGTGCAAACTACAAAGTAATGCCATTAAGAATTTAATCGATAGCAAAGCGAATTTTCACTGAAATGACATTCTCTTATTATTGTTGACACAATATTTTATTTATCTTGCCTTATTTAATATTGGAAACTTTAATATGATTAACACTTCTGTACGACTTGCTCAAAAATTTAAAAATTAATTTTGTTTGAACGTCATTCAGGATGTTTGCGAATTTTTTTTTTCTCCCGACGAATGTCCAACGTCAAAATTAGATTCGCAGTATTATTGTAAAATTTCGAATTTGTTAATTAAACATATCAATCATTTCGGAATTAATTTCTGTTAAAAAGTGAGTTGCAGGTATATAAATACGAGAGTTGTGGCATCAGAAAGCTCAAAATCGTTCGCAAAACGTAGCGCATGTGGCGAAAAGAGGTTACATCAACCTGAGATACATACGCGTTAATCTGGATCATGGGATGAGTTTAGTAGATGAGGAATAGAAGTATTGATAAGAGGGCGTGAAGAATGGAAGGAGATAGGCATGTGATTAATGGAGATAATACTGCAATCTAATCGTGGGATTATTTATAACGGGATATTCAGGCAAAGGGAATTTGCTCGTTCAAAACTAAGCCGTTGGATTCTCTATGTGACTGATGGAAGAGGTGTTATAAACAGAGAGTTGCAATAGTTGCACAAGTGCGAAAAAGACAGATGTTTGCAAGCTATCTACTAGAAAGATGATGATAAAAAAAAGAGGCTGCGCTCTTTTCTATTAAAATCTATTGTTCGAACTCGTTTATTGTTTAAATAATGACTTTTTTACGCGGTCATAAATTAAAAACTCCATATTTTAACAGATAAATTAACTTTGAATTATGGAACAAAAAAAAAATAAGTTATAAATAATTATATTACAGGATTTTAGATTAATATGGGAATGAAAACAAAGTACAAGAAATTAATCTATGAGATAATTTTAAAGAGAAAAATTTTGTATTTCTGTTCGAGTTTGTTAAAAATTAATGGAAGAGTATGAAAGATTTCATTTATGTAATGGAAAATTCTGATTTGGATATAATATTTATTGTGTTTGCAATTTTGAATTCTTCATATTAATAATTTAATCAAATAGTAAACTATAACAAAGTGAAAACATTATCGAGTTTTCACGTCGAAATTTCATAGCTTTCTAGAGAATTTGCTGAGTTTTATTTTGGTTCATGAATTTTATACCAGAAAAATATAAAGAAGAAACCAAGATTAATTTTTTTCTTAAGTATTTTGAACCTGCTATACGTCTTGTTCTATTAAATTTTAATAAACAAGTTTGCAGGATGTTTAACCGAAGAAAGAGAAGTTTTCTCTTATTACTTTAACTCCAGCTGATTTTTAAAATAAGATATTTTAGTAATGGCTATAGATTAATGAAAAATATACGAACTGTTGCTGAAATTCAACAGTATTGAATTAACAATTGTCTACCATTAAAGAGCTATTCGATGATTGATTATCGTATTGTTAATCTATAATCATTGTGGTTTCGACTTTATTGAAATGACTATAATAAAGTTCGGAAATAAATTTCTCTTGTTTAAACTCATAAATCATTTTTTCGACTTAAGAGAGAATTTCAAACACGCCATAAAATTAAATAAAACTAATATTTGGACTCCCAAATCTGCTAGGAATTGTGGAAACTGCATTTAATGCTTTTTCTACAAACGTAAATAATTAATATACAGTTGTAACAGGTAGTCAAACTATCGAGTCAATTCTTAGAAGAGCGATTTTATTTTTGAAAAAAAATAAAAATAAAAAAATATGAATACGATTTTACTTTATAATATTTATAAATCCAATAGAGACATCAGTAATATTGAATTTCTTTACTTTTCTACGCATCTTTTACTACGAAGAGCAAGAGAAAAATTGTGACAGTTGTGTCCCCTTCTGCCATCACAGAACTAGTTCAATGTGCTCAGACACAGGAGGAAAACAAGATTAATGTTTTCCAAGCGTAGTCAAGACTCGTTCTCCGAAGTCATTTACTTCGTAACGACTTTGTGGTCTCTGGTTAAATCAGAAAGGGAACGAAAACTCTAAGGTTACAAATTAAACCCGAAAGTTTGAAAGTTTCCTGACGGTAGGACAATTTCGAGTTAAGGTGACAATACCAATAACAGCAATCACTTTTTATAGCTGTTAAGAAAAATTGAAGAGTTGTGTCGTTACTCTTCTTTACTAGCTCACAAGAAACCGCTTTCCAATTATCATATTAATGAGTTGGGTAGAAGACGATTAAATATTTTTTTTTTTTTAGAGGATGTTTGTAATTGGTTTATTGGAGTAATGAGTATGGCATTCGTGTGCAAGGTTGTTGGTTGTAACCCAGCTATATTGCTGGAATAGAACCCATACATCATCTTTTTCCGAGGGAATGTCTGCTTGTCTTCGTTTCCCACCCACCAAGAGGATTACAATCGAACAGATATTATCCAGAGATTGGGGTGGGTAATTTATCCTTCCTGTGCCCTATAGCGATACCATTATAGCAAGAAGGTATATTTACATCGTCTCCCGCCTTCAAGTTATAGTGGCTCAACAGGAAGGCACTTACGGCATCATTTCGTGGGTGGGAAGCTATGATAAACGATTTCAAATTTTCATACTAAGCTAGGAAACTTTTCGTGCAAATTCAATTTAAGAAGGTAGATCTTTACTTTCCTTAACGGAATTTATTATGCAAAAAAAAACAGCATGTTGCACCACATATTCGTATTGCAACATTTGTATTTGTGAATGTAACAAGAGGAATCGAACTTTGATCCTTTTTTTTATGGCGTGGACCACCCGGATGACTTCCTTTCTTTAACCAGTTTAAAATCTGCATAACAATTATTCGTATTTAATGATATATAGATGATTCACCTACTATCTTATATTAATTTTAAAATAAACTCTTTGAATGAATCGCAGGAAGAATACCAAAGAACTAAAGGGTGGACATAATGAATCATTGTATGTAGAAACACTAGCCGAGGGAAACATTCTGAGTGACCTGTCAGCATTTTGGTTCACGCCACTTTAAGCGGCTATGTCCTACAGAGGGTTAATAGAAGCTGCTTGATTACACAAAGTAATTATAGATGACTATTTGTGTCACGTGGAAGTTTTAAATTAACGATTACTCCCTCACAAGCTTACCATGAAATGATAAGTGGAAAGTACAGATAGGACCACTTATGTATGTTCATGTCAGGTATGAAGTGTTCATTATTCTAGTAATTAATGTCTTCTATAGGAATTTCAAATATTAGTTCGTTCCTTAGTTAAATTTTATACGTGACAGATAAAAATTTAACTAATTAATAAAGACGGTTAGTTTTATTTTAATTTGAATTAAGTAACGAATTTTTATTCCCTTTAATATTATTTTAAAGTCATAATTAAAGATGAATTCTTTATTAATTTTGAAAACAACACGTGTACAAAAGAAAAAAAAAAACTGTTATTCTTTTATTGGTCAGTTTGAATTTAAACTGACCATTTAGATTAAGGGGCGTGGTTTAATCGTTATAGAAATTTAGTATAGATAAATCTAGAATTTTTACAGAAATTTTTTTTCTTTTTTAACTGAACTTGCGAAATAATTTAAATTAATCAAATTTATTTTTTTTAATAAGTTATAAAAAAAGGAAGAATTATTAATAAGAGATGCAAAGAAGCATATTCTTCCTAATTAGTCTATAGGAAGTAAAAGTCCTACCGTACTTAACCTATCTAGTACAGCACCAGTGATTGATTATGTAGTACATCTCGCCAGTGTCTGGAGCAGACGTTGTTAAGTGGTTGCACAGTTGATGAAGATAAATGAAAGATAATATTGTTGAAGCTAAAACTCGGCTTCTTCACCAATGATTCTGTTTCTTGGTTTCATCAGAAATAAGCATTTTAAAATGACGGCCTGTCTGACTATTCAACACTCGCATGAATAGATAAACAAGATCCTAATTTGAAAGCTGATATACTGATAAAGAAGAATGATTTATAGAGTTTCAAAATGCTTATTTAATATTTTTAAACTCTTCTTATCGCAGAATGAAAAAAAAATTTACTCTTATATACCGTCAGAGAAGCAGTTACTTCGTCTATAAAACGAGAAAATTATCGATAATTGTGAAAATAAAGATGATGAGATGAAAAAGGAAAAAGTTTGTTCTTTTCGACACTACATAAAAACGCAATAAATAAATAAATAAGGCAAGAAAACTTGTTTCTTTCAACAACAGTTGTCTTTGCGAAATCTAATTTTCTTGATAGTTGTTGCTTTAATAGCACTAATCGCAATTTTATTTAATGCTATCGCTACTGCATCGTCAATAATACTGTTATTAGTACAGCAGTGGTACTTATTACATTGACAGAAATTTTTATGTCATTATCCACAATAGTCGTTGTAGTATTAACAAGTGGAATTATAGATTATTGAAGTATGTTACTGTATCAGCATTTGACGATTTTTTTTTATTCATAAAGGAATAAATTATTGCATTTTAATGCTTTTATTTGCATGAAAACTGCCGAATGCATTCACAAAAATATTAACGAATTTCTAAATTAATTACGATTAAAATGTAAAGTAAATTTAACATTTGGAATTTTGGGATCATTAAATATTAAAACATTGAGGAATTTTCAACTCATAAACTGAATTTTATATGATTAAGAATATTTAAATGAATGAAATATAAGAATTTTTAAAATCATTAAATTGTAATTCATCAAGAATAACAAGTTGTTAAAGGGGAAAAGATCGAAAAATGAGAAGAAAGAAGACACTGCAACCATTTTTTCCAATCTAAGAGATTCAAATATTGATCGTCTTGAAGAAATTGAAGTGAAATTCGATCTCCTTTCAAATTTCTCTTGCTTGTACTCTTTATTTATAAATCCTTCTTCGTATTAGTACATGATAAATGCCAGTTTAGTATGCAAATAGAAATTGTTTAAAGCTGGCTAAAAGAACAGATGAGAGAGAGGGGGGAAAAAAGGAAGCCAACTCTTCAATTTTCACCTAAGAAAATTAAGTTTGTTTCTGGCCATTTCTTATTGTCTTTTTTTATTCTTTGTTTCTTATCTACTGTGCATGCTTCTTAGCAGATTGTACTGTATGTTCTGATGTTGCACGTCATGTTGGACAAACAGAGTATCTTAAGGGTTTTTCGATTTACTGCACCAGCACTTCAGCCAGGGGCTAGCGAGATGGAGCGAATGGAAACAACCGCTTTTTGTCCCACTGGTGTCACTTTTTATTGCTGGTCCGATGTTTCTGCTTGCTGATTTGGTAGGAAACACAATCTTTTCGATCAAATTTTTGGAATAGAAAGTAAAATTTTCTTTCCAAGAGGAGCAATTTGAAGTCTTGCAGAAAATAACTTTTTGATCTTAAGCTTATTCCGGTAGGAAATTCATTGTTCTTAATGTCACGTTGAGCAGTACGGTGTTTTCAAAATTGCTTTTCATATTCTTGTATTTACTTTTATACCAATTTTTTTTATACACGAATATATATTTTCTCTAAGTTCAAAATAAAAAAAAAATAATGCATTTAGCAAACAAACAATAAAATTTTACTAAAATATAAACAAAGGGAAAAATTTTTCTGATTTTCAAATCCATACATTTGCACTTGAATTGTTTACTTGATATCTGTTTTATTCTTTAAAAATGGCTTAAATTTTTATGATAAGATAAATTTTTACAGAGTTATCCATGAAGATCTTTCAATGGATAACTCTGAATTTTTATTTGGATGCACTTAAAGATTGATGCATGAAAATATAGGGCATTAACTTAATATATTGTTTGTCATATCATGTGGCATGTTTTGAATATCATCCATAACTTGGAGATGATGCTGTATATCATCTATGGCTTAGAAAGTGCATATTTCTTCTTTCTAATCAGAATTAGCCTCATCAATAAGTTATAAATGGATATAAAATATATAATTATTCCTTTTGAAACAGGTTAAAAGAGAAATATTCATTAAGAGAAAAATGTTATTAAAAGAGTAAATTGTCTTTCATAAATAACAGAAGCAATTAATGAGGACATAAGATTAAACTTAAGCACGTTTAAAAAGAAAAATTTCGTAAATAAATTTTCCATTGCATGAAGATCTGCGGAAAAAAAATCTAAGTAATCTCTCCTCTATAGATTCATTGTATACTTTTTTAACTGTATTTTTCTTTCTTTTTATTCGATAACTCTTCACTTATTCGCTGTCAATGTTTTCTTTCTTTATCCCCGCGGACAACTTTTGAAGGAAATACAAGAAAAGCTAATTGTCTTTATGTCGTGTGGCATTCCTTGAAGGAGAATGCGTTAATGCCCTGTTCATCAAGACCGTCAATGAACTTCGAGGCTAATCACGTGACCGACACCTAAACAATAAAGAACAACTTCTTTCTATTCAAGATTTATATCCATTAGACGAAAGACAAACAAAGAGTCTGATTGAGAAGCATCAAAAGAGAAAGGAGGGAGAGAAAAAAATATTTAATTCCACCGGACTGATTTCGGTGCGACACTAAACAGAAGAAGAAGAAGAAGAAAAAAAAGAAATCTAAATTGGATATTTTTTCTTTTGTTTAATTGATTGATTAATCGTTTAAGAAACCAAAATAATTTGAGAGATTCAAATAATAACATTCCAAATATAGAAGAATTTTTTAGAAGATGCGAATTTCCGAAGAAGAAGAAGGAGGAGGAGGAGGAGGAAGAAAAAAACCTTATCCAAATTTAGTACATCAGCATGGAAAGTCACGAAAACTCTTCGGTAGTGTTTAAACATTCAGACTGTTTGGAAATAAACAAATACTGGAATAAGAATCGGGTAAGAGGAAAGAATTTTATCATGGTAACACAAGAGTTTGTTGCATTAGTCTGACTGTTGTTTGCCCATTGAAAGAGCAGCCATTTTCTCCATCGTCTAGGTGTCAAGAAAGTCGATAGCTATGCGTCTCGCTCCATTGGTTGCAAGGTGACTGACCCCTTAGTATTACTAGCAGCTCTTTACTGCCTTCAGTACTGATTAGCTCCATCAGCAGGTAAATACATGAATGACGGGGAATGCACCGCACTTTCTTTCTTTATGTTCTTTTTTAACGATTTAACGTTGAGTGTTCTAAATTGAATTTTATGAGATATATAGAGAATTATCTACAAACCGATCGACAAGACGATGAAGAATGTTTTCTCGGTTCAAAAGAAAAAATAATGAAACATATCTTAAAAGGATTTGACGTGATGGAATTTTTTTTATTTTACAGAAAAAAAAAGAAGTTTTATTAAATTATTATGTTCGAAAGTAATAATTTAAGTAAGTTTGAAGCATCTTTAAAGAGAAAAATACACGAGAAAAGAAGAATAAGAAGGAAAAAAGTAACAGTTGACAGACAGAAGAAATCATTAGCTTTACTGTAATTGTAGAAGATTCGGAAAATTGAATTTTTAGATTCAAGAAATGCAATTTGTTCTTATGTTTATAGTTCTTGCAACTCGAAAAAAGTTTCTTATTTTAATTATATATAATTAATTATTAATTATTAAAAATTTTTTTAAACTGTCTTCAAGAATTTCGATTTTTATTAAGTTAATCAATATAAAAAAAATTATTATTTAGTATATGTGAACATATATGTGTGTAAATAATAAAAATTTATACAAATGTAAAATTATACGTTTGAGGAAGAGAAGTATAACTGTTCGCGCGGATTGACAGTAAAGTATCTTAACCATCTCATCAAACTGAGTTATCTCTCTAGTTGAAGAGTTCTCGAAATCTCAGCTGTGGACATATGATCTCTTACCAACAAGATTTCTAAGGTTACTTCAAATAGTAACATATAAACGGACCATCATATCCAAGATATGTTCGGAGGTGCATCAAACTGATAAAGTCGAACATGTCTGTTGCACCTTTTGCCTTCTGGCGTCACTTTGAGGATTTCCAGATTTTTTTTTTTCTTCTTCTTCTTAGTCTAGACAAGAATCCGATCAACGGTTTTAAAAGAATACTTTCAGAAAAAAAAAATTGCCGATACTTATAATATAGAGTTGGAAAAAATCCAGTGATACGATCGAGTAAAGAAGATTGAAAGCTAAATAACCGAATTGGATGAAGTTGATAGCAAAGAAAGATCTCGAAACGTAACATTTATGTAAGTTTATCTTTATATAACTTACTTTATAAATTAATAAGTGTAGAAGTTTACTTTGCTAGTTCTAATAATAAAATAAATAAATGTGAAGAAACGAAAAAGTAACAAAAATATGCAAAGAAGAAAGTAAACAAGCAAAGGTAAGTAGAGAAATGAAGAGCAAAATAAACATGGCCTAAAAGTGAGAAAACGTGAGCGAAAAAAATCATACTTGACTCGGAAATTGTTATAATTTCCAACTTTCTTTGTATCTTTAACCTAGTTGCATACACATAATTTCAACTGGATAAGATTTGTGGACATTTACATGCCAAGAACGGAATTAATGTTTGCTGTAGCACCTTCAGAGAAAATATGAAAAATTTGATCATATTAGAATTTTATAATGTGACAATGTTAACGATTCAAAGTAATAACAAGTTTACGCAACAATAAAATAATAATATTGATCGAGATGCTAATAAACTGACGTTGCAATAAAATTATCACCTGAACCCACAAATTACCAAAGATTTGCAGGGTCTTCAAGCGTGCTGTAAATACTCTTAACTTTATTACGTCTTTGTTAAGATTAGATTATCGGTAAATAATCGCACATACTGGCTGTAAACATTCACGGTAATATCTTCACGAAGAATTCTTCACAAAGTTTGAGTTCGATCGAACTATTCAATGCTAACTTGAGGAAAGCGTGAACAGAATTTAAACATATTTTAAATCACGTTTTGCTCACGAGTTTATGCTATATCTGTCCATATTTTACATAGGATAATGATTGAAAATATTAAAAAAAATTTCGGATTTCTTCTACTTTTTTAAAATTTTTTTTAAAGTAACAAAACATCCTCTTCCTGAAATAAAATGTAAAGTAAAATAACTTTAATTATTTAAAATATTTCTAAAAGAGTAATGTAAATAGTTATTATTAATTCGGAAATGAATATTTATACTGCATAGAAAAATCTTTTAATATTACATTAATGTTTACATTTCTCAGTGAAAAATCTCAATGTTCAGATAAGAAAAATGACGACGGTTTAAATCAAACAATTAATAATTTTTATTTATTTACACGAAAATGTTAGTTTAAAATTCAAATAATTTCAACAATTTATCAATGAATTATTTTCATTCATTCATTCACTTTCTACCATTTTTTTCGAAGCATCTCTACCTCATCCAGATAAGTTGCATTAATAAATTCTGTTTAAACAAATATTATTTTCTTATCAAAATGAATAAATATATATGTATATAAATTCTATATTTTCTGATCGAAAAATATCAAAATTTATTATTATTATTATTTTTTTTTTATCGTCTAGAAAGAAGATTGTCCCAGAGAAGTTGACTAACTGGATCGATAGTTACTCCATTAAATGATTTCCTTTTAAAAATCTATACAATAACAACCGAGTTTTATTTTATATTTTATTTTATTTTTTACGTTGGTTTATTGAAAAATATCAAAATTTTATAAAATTCGCCACCTTTGTAAAGTATAAAAGTTGATTGGTGAAACTCTGGAATTTGGCGATATTTCACGGAAGTTATCCTAGCGTCATTTATAATCTTATCATCATTCGTTGAATCGTGAAAGGATGAGAGCAGTGACGCGTCAGTTTAAAATTCTGAATTGTGAAAGTAAAGCAGCCAGAAAGGGAGAGAGAAAGAGAGAGGTAGCCATTTTCCAAACCAGAATCGTTCACAGTAGAAACCATTAATCTCTTTCGGCAACAGTTGTCAACGCTAGGTCAACCTATCGTACCTTTATTTTGCTATCTCTCCTCTTTTCTCTCATCCTCTTCTCTCTCTCTTAATGCAAATAGTATCGAAAGCGAATGATAAATATATACGCTTTATATATGGATATATAAACGTATGATGCAAATAAATTTGAAAAAATTCATTTATGCTGCGGTGGCCATTTTTTTGTGTTAGAAGTATGTTATTCATTTTTTATTTTTTAAAAATTGAATTTATATGTATATTTATTTATTTCAGAATCTTTCTTTAGTTGACTTTCTTCAGTCTTTTTTCTACTCCAGATCATTTTAGTTTTAATAAAATGATTATTATTTTTTTTTTGTTCTAAAAATACAATCAATCGAACTTTATCTTTGGATTAAATATTTTAAAAATCAGTCAAAATTTTTTTTTATTATGATTTTCATTGATTCAGATTTAATTATCATAATCAATTAAACAGTAGTTACGACGATAGAAATTCTTTAATCGTTTAAATATTGCACGAAACCACAAAAAAAGAAAAAAATCGCGTATATCGAATTTTTTCTTTCGTAAAATAAATGCTTGATTAATTTACATAATTTTAAGAAATATAAAAGAAAATTGTCCCTTCTGTTATATTATGTATACAGAAAGATTGTTTTTCTTATTAATTCTTCAGTGCAACAACATAAAAATCCATAAAAATATATCCATAAAACAAGCAGATCTAATGCATTAAAAATATAGAACATTATCACAAGTTTTCTATTATAAATTCAAAAATGTCTCGAAATTTTTTATTTTCTTTCTGTATAAACAATATATATATTTTTATCCCTTATTTTTTCGAGAAAATGTATACTGTATATACATTCTCTAGCAATGTCCGTTTTAAGAGATGATCAAGAAGAAAGAGAAAGAGAACAAATAATATTTAATATATAAATATGCAGAAATTTATTTATATACGAAAGTTGAGAAAGCTTATTTATATACTGTATTTTTTATAAAATATATATCTTTTAGGATTAGATGGATAGAAAAAGAGAGAGGAAGAGGGAGAGAGAGAGAGAGAGAGAGTAAGAGAGAAATGAGAAAGAAAGAAATGATATGTATAATTCTATGTGACTTGAATTTGAATTTATTTTCCATCAAAGGAAAGAGAACACGCCTTTGCTGAGAGATAGGCAATGCTACCAATCAATAAAACCGAGCAATCAGTGACACTCTTGATCTGCCAGCACGTTCTAAAAGTTTCAGTGACAATTCTTTTTTCTGTCTGCTCGAATTGAATGCAAACGTATTCACGCCAACTTCATGTTATCGATGGAAGTCAGGAGCTGTTTGTACTAAATAGCTAAAAAGTAAATAGAGCAATAGACACGAAGTAAAAAGTTTCGTACGGGTGAGAATGTTTTTACATATCTGTTATATAAAATTTATTTGGAAGGATTCCTGATTTACGAGATGGAACGTTGAAATTTTTCACAGTATCTCATTTTTTTAACGTGTTTTCAGTGAAAAATATGCAATTAAATTTAGTATAAATTTGATAAAAGTTATTAAAATTAATAAAATTCCCAACATTCCACTTAAAGGAGGAAGTATATGTATATATAATGGTTAGCGTATTGCTGGGAGGCAGAGATCATCATGAAAATTTAAAAATTTGTTAATGATGGTTTAGCCAGTATGCCATCTTTTAATACACCGTTATAAAATAATAATTTTTGATAGATTAATGTCTCGCGATTGATTAAAATCTGAATTTTATAGAATGCACAAAAATAATAAGTTCATTAATTCAAAATATCACTTTATAACAGGATTATTTTTGATAGTATAGAACGTAAATTAAGTATGCCAACTAATGTTTGCAATTATACTAATAAATGCTCAAAATAAATAATAATTTTTTTACAAATATAGAACGGTTATGAATGTATTAGATTCACGTAATTGTTACGTCATTGTTTATTATTATGCAAACTTTCTGTAGGATGACGTTATCTTATTAAACCAATCAGTAAACAATAATTTATCAATATATTTTTGTTTTTTTTTTTTTAATACGATTTTATAGTTGAATCTTTTTTTATTGATTTAAAAATAAATTTTTTGATTTCGAATGCGTAAAAATAATTATTTATCGCTACACACGAATAAATAAACACGACAGACATAAAAGATCCCTCCTGCATAACGATGCAGCAGCAACTAGCTGAACTTAAATTAAATAAATTTTTTTTTTTTTCTGCATCTTCTTATCCACCTACTGAACATCGAGATTTCTCTTTATATTTTCTGATTATTTCGAAGTTTCAAATTTCAAAAATGGCAGAATTTTCTAGAAAAAATTAATCATAACTAAATATATTACTTTTTTCTGTAAATATGAAAGATTTGTCATTTATCTTATTCAGGAAACATTCTATTACTTTATTCTATGATAAAGTAAAAATCATTCCTGGAAAAACTGGATACGAGATACAGGATATTGACTTTTTTGGAAAATCCGTCAGGGTTGCATTATTCTTACAGAAATCTGATAGAAAAATGATGAAAGACAACCAGAATATAACAGGGATAAGAAATTGGCCAGGCACGTGACATGCCAGAGATATCCAATCGTATAGTTTGTTGTATATCGAGATACATCACATATTTCACAACTTCTTGATATGGAATGTGGAAGTCAATAAGACAACGTGTTCGTCCGTTATTGTGAGTTCCAATGACCCCGAAGCATGAACGTGACAATCATGATAAAGAAGTATTCTTTTCGTCAAAACCTCTTCCCCTTACTCTTTTTTTCTTTTTTGCTGGCCAGTTTATCAATATCTGGATGATACAACTTTCGAAAACAGCTCACGGCACATATATGGAATAAAAGTATTTTTTTGTATTATTCTATTTGCAGTTACTCTCTTAAATTTTCAATAAAATCAAGTTGTCTAAAGGAAAGCAATTTCCTACGATATCTGATCGCAACAAAAAAAATAAATATATAACCTTTTATAATTCCATATATTCGTTGGAACGGAGGCGCTAACGTATGGCTTATGCGAAAATTTATAAATGGTCAAACCACGATTCATAAATGATTTATTATATTATAACAACATATAGTATAATTCGTGATGGATGAAGTTATTAGTAATTACACACTGCCTTCATGCAAATATGATTAATATAAAGTGCCGTTTCGCTAATGTACAGTGTACAGTTTGCAGATTTTTAATATTGCATGGATATTTTTATATATACAGTATATATATATATATTTTTATCGATGCTTTATATAGTTATTAATAAAATTTAAATGCGCAGAACCTAAGAGTCTTGAATCGAAAATTTTGGTCTGCGCACCGCCATCTTAGCTATTGAATACTAAAGGTACTTTATGCCTCTAAAGTACGTTAAGAGACATTCGTTAACTTAAAGTACTTTAACTCTTAACGTAATTTAATATTTCGTGTCTGGAAAGCATTATTCCGTTAAATTCGACTTTAAAGCGGTCTAGTCTGTAACAGGTATAAGAAAATTATATAACAACATCAATCAAAATAACGGCATCTAAATTTTCACAAATATTCTGTTTCGGTAATACTGTATTTGGCTTATTTTATTACATATGAGATGTTTTTGATGGGATTTTATACATAGAATAACCTCCTAAATAAGTTAATGTGGGCAATACAAATTCTATTTGCATAAAATCATTTGATGTTAATTCTAGAACTAAATTGTTTTCCTCCCATTCAAGATTTTCACGAATCTCATAAATCTCAGATTGTTGAAATTTCATCAACTACACACATACCATACTTAGATGACATTAAATTTAATGATGGAAATGTATTTTGTACATGGAGTTTCATTTCAGATTCAAAAATTTGTATTATAGATATATTATACTATGAACCAGAAAGTTGCCTATATTTTCCAAATCTGTTCTCCAAAGCATCAGTTTGCACCTTACCAGGGAGTAAATACTTATGTTTTAGTTCTTCAATGCAATATTTCGGCCGGATTGGCCGCGAGGAAACGCTTCGGCTTTCCACTCTGGAGGCCCCGGGTTTGAGTCTTGAGTTCCACCCCTTGAAAATATTTATCATGGGGTCCAGGCCCGGCCCGTCGAAATGCAATATTTCGGCCGGATTGGCCGCGAGGAAACGCTTCGGCTCTCCACTCTGGAGGCCCCGGATTTGAGTCTTGAGTTCCACCCCTTGAAAATATTTATCATGGGGTCCAGGCCCGGCCCGTCGATTTCGACCTCCACAATCCGGCTGATCCCTCCTCAGGGGTTGGCAGCCTGTGAAAGGGCCTGTTTCGCCCCGCCACATAGTATTCTACCAGAATGGAGTGTGGCGTCATCCGTTAAGAAAAAAAATCTTGCCATCTCAATTATTGTATAATTAGAATGCTTTAATGCTGTGATGTTTCCATGCTTAATATACCAGTTGTGAAATTTTGATTCTGCCAAAAATCTAACAATCTATAAATTTGTTCATAAAATGAAATCTTTCATCATCATCAGATAATGTCAAAGGCTCTTGATAAATATCTTGATTTATCAAGAGTAAATAACAGATCTAAAAACTTTTAATGCTAATTTTGCATTTTTCCTTTCTAATGATGTAGGACATAATACTGTTAATGTTAATCCAAAACCGTATTTTAATAATCCTCCTGTTTCTAATTCATGCCTTTTTTTAAATTGTAAAATGATGCTGTTAACATTTTAATAGGAATACAGGAAAATTAAATTCTGGGAAAACAAATTGCTTGAGATATATAAAGATACACCTATTGTTGGTGCAGGTTCTATAGTTATTACAGCAAACAAAATATATTCGACATTTTTGATAATTGACCAAACAGTATGTATTGAAATATTTTTCATTTTTTCAATCAGTTCAAGACTAAAAAATTTATGTTCAGCTTCATAAATTTCTTGACACTTTTTGCTTTCTACTAATGCCTTCTGTAAAACTGCATTTTCCAATCTTGATCTTTTTTCATTTAAATCTTCTCTATGAGTTTTGTAAGATGATAAATATTTAGGACATCCTGGAAATACTGTAGGGACAGCATCCTTTACTAATCGCAGATATTTTAGAGGTATATACAGATATTTTTTCTCAAGAAACAAGCTTCACAAGGGTGGACAGCCTTCTACAACTTGTCCACCCCTGCGAAGAGGGCAGCCGGATTGTGGAAGACGGGGATCGACAGCCGGGTCCGGATCCTATGATAAACATTTTCAAGGAATGGAACCCGAGACTCGAACCCGGATTCTCTAAAGTATTTCCACGCTACCAATTCGGCCGACTGAATGAACAATGTTATAAGTCGAAATCGGAGGACATGCATTGGTTATAAAACCTCCAAAAGAAGGAAAAGATCATGGATTAATATGCCACTTTACGAAGATTATATCTCAGCCAGACAAAGCACTCTTAATAAAGCTTTATTAAAGATTGAAGAATTAGCTACTGTAGCATTACGCGCCTAAAAATAACAAGGACCTTATGGCATCTTGATCTTTAACTCGATTAGTCCATTTGTGTTTGTGTTCTTTGATAGAATGCAGCGAAGACACATGAGTACTTTATATAAATTTGTATTTATTTTGTATATAATTTGTATAACTACTATTTATACTAATATGATATTTTTACTGTATTTTTACTAATTAATTTGTATAAATTTGTATTCATTTCGTCTTTCGACAGTATGATTTACTTCGCCACATAAGTGGACAACATATTGTAGGAACACAATAACCCCACTATTTAATTAATAATTATCGACTGGGAAATGACATTAGAAAAAAATACAGTTAACTTTAATTGATCGAATTGCCACATAAAAACACTTTACTTTCTATCCAGAAAAGAAAAGATAGAATCCAGATCCCATCTCTGAAAATTTTCATAAATAGTGTGTATAAGCCGGTTCGGACTCGGCCTATCTTTTTTTTTTCTAGGTTATTTTACATCGTTTTCTAATCAGAGGTTATAGTCAGATTGGCTGTGTGGAAACGCTTCGGCTTTCTATCTTTGGGCTCATGTTTGTTTTCCTATCGTGATTTTACCCGTTTTCCATACTGAATACACTAAGCAGGAAGATATTTCCACGTCCACCACGGGACATCCATATTCCTGATGAATCGGCCATCAGTTCAATGTGTTGGCCCTAACTTCTCTTGAAAAATTGGAAATGTGATGCTCGGGAATTGAATCGGTATCCTCCAGGGTGGAAATACAGCACGCTTCCATCATGGGTGGAGATCCGGGTTTAGTTCTTTATTTTATCCCTTAGAAAATTTATTCATGTGGATTCGGACGCGGCCTCGTTGATCTTCCGTCCTCCGCATCCAGTTAACCCCTCCTCAGGGGCTTAGTTCATTGAATTCTATTCCCTACCTGACGACTGACCCCACCGGGAGTATTGGCGGCCCGTGATGGGCACTGTAATGCCCCTTTACTTGGTACTCACTGAGTGGACAGCGGATAAAATCACAAGATCCTCCACAGGGGTAGGCAGTCTGTGCAGGGCTTGCTTTGCCTCTTCTAGTTAGTATGTTACTGAGTGGAAAGTAATGTCATTGTTGACCAAAAAACAGAATTTATTAAGCGATTGGCGAAATCAAAGTCCACTTTGAGCCACATCCATTCGTGGTGAAGTATTATCATCAATATATACAGTATATCAATAGGTATGGTATAGATCTTTATGGTGAGGTCATGTGAACGATTGGCTTCCAAGATCCGAGCCAGAAGCCCTCCTAGTAAAGTCTGGAGATATAGGACGAACCTGGATGCTTAAATTGTAAACTAATGATTGAAAAATATCGTAAATTAATTTTAGAAACTAAATTTAAAAAAAATTAGAAATAAAATTATGTTCGCATTAGATTTGCAGAGCTTATTTTTGTGATTTTACCAGAAAGCATCATTTTCTGTTGAAAGCATGAATGTCTTGTTGAAAGTGTCGGCAATTTTTTTTAAACAGTGCACTAAATATAATTTCGGAGTCAGAAATCGCTAAGTTCAAAAATGAATCGCCCCGCCCTTAAATGACTCGCTTTGACAAGAGAGAAAAAATTGATACAGATCATATATATATACAAACTTATTTCGATAGTAAAAGTGCATAGTTGCAAAATAAATCATTTTTATGTTTGGGCTACAAATAGTTCAAATCCGCTACTTTTGGAGCACAATATCGCTAGTTTTTAATCTTCAAATCTGGCAACATAGCGTTTACCCGCCATAATTCATTTGAGTTCTGAACGTTTAGCAACGGAGTCGTATCTTCCGACTTCCAGTAAGCCGTTTTGGGCAAGATTCTAGTTTAACCATAGCACGCGGATATATGATAAGCGACTGTCGACTCGAAATTATATTCTTAGTTTTTGATTATATTATAGATTCTAATAATAACATCTGGTAACAGTTGAACTGAGCTGTCCAGCCCGATCGCCTCCCGTCGCGCGGCTGCATCCAGCGCCGTCTGAACAATTGCGTCGAAACTGACGGATTGCTTGCGAACGGAAACGCCATTATCTAGCCTGAGATTCGAAATAAATATTCTAAAACTTTAAGACTACAAATTATTAAAAGAGGTTATAGGTTAGAGTACTTATAAGCCCAAGCAGGGCAGATGCACTGCCGCTGCCTGCGTAGGCCTGGTGGTAGCCAGGCCGAGCAAACGAAGCTTTACTGGTGCAACGAAGAATGTTTATTTTGGAAATTTGAGAGTTCAACGGGATAATCCCAAAATACCAAAAAAAACATCGCTGGAGGCTTCCCGGATTCGGCGTGTCGGCAAGCGATGCTGGCGCGCGGCAGACAAACGCGCCTGGCGCCACCAGAAAACGAGGTCGCTCGTCATGCGCAATATGCTCTCGCCGACTTCCGAAAAGTTTCTAGCGACTTCCGAAGAGTTTTTAGCGGAACGAATGCATAGCGTAGTCCGTATGGAGGTGGCCTACGGAGCCAAAGGACCTCGCATCGAGTCCCATCGAAGACAGATAGAATTTATCGACCGACAAAAATCGGCTGGTAGTGCGAAGAAAAGAAAGAAGGCGATAGAAGGAAAGAGCGTATAAAAGAGAAAGGAGGGAAAATCCGTAATGAGAGAGAGAAAAAAACGAGAAAGCAGTGCAAAAATTTCGCTTCCCGACAGATGGCGCCACGCGCGTCGCGCTGGATGCAGTCGCGCGACAGGAGGCGATCGGGGTGGACAGCTCAGTTCAACTGTTACCAAACATCTTGATAGCCCAAATAGTTTTGGAGTGAATCTTTAATACAACGGAATTGTCGATTCGTATTTTATACATCAGTCGGTGGGCGCCGAATCTTCAATTCTCTAATGTATAGATCCGCGTGCTACGGCTAAACTAGAATCTTGCCGATTTATAATGTAATATAATATAATAATAAATTTTGGACCTTTTCTATTATCACCCGCCATTGTGTGAAGTTCTTCGTTAAGATATGTTAGGTTAGGTTAAAGCGTTTTCTTACAATAGTTGCGCGTAGTACCATAGTTTTTATAAATTAATCTAAATGAATTTTTGAAACAGTTTACAATACTTAACATTTAAATCATTGCTTGTAGAATGGCTTCAAGTAGTTCAAACGCGGTTTCAACTTCTTCATTTGCACGTCCATGCTCGGGTTGTGAGCACAACTTGGAGTCACTATAAAATTAAACAAAACTGCGAGGTTTTGTTTAAATTTTTAATTGAACATGGGGTGGTGCCGGAAAAGGTGTTTTGCGAGACATGTGGCCAAAATGCCACAATTAATCTCGAAAAACTCCATTTCCGGTGCCAGCGCCATCATGTGGAAAATCTTTATGGAGGTAAAAAAAAAGAAAAAGTGGTCTTGCAATTTCTATCGCTCTGCAAGGAAGGATATGTGGTTTACGAAATCTGACCTTCCTTTAGAAACAATTTTTAACTTCACTTTCTTGTGGGTTATTCTTTCTGGATCTTGCAGGAGTTCCTAAAAAAGGAAATGCAAATCTCTGAGCACACTATTGTTGACTGGAGCAGCTTCTGCCGAGAGGTTTGCATTAATTGGGCCGAACGTAATTTGAGTGGTGTTGGTAGGCACAATTGTATTGTGGAAGTGGATGAAACGAAGATGGGCAAACTGAAGTATGAAAGGGGGTGTATAGTGGAAGGGCAATGGGTGTTCGGAAGTATTGAAAGGGATACTGGGAACTGCTTTTTGGTTCCTGTTCCTGATCGTACCGCCGATACATTGTTGGTACTTGTTCGCCAGTGGATCTGTCCAGGCACCACCATAATGTTGGACTGCTGGCGATCGTATGATTTGCTCGAGAGCTGGCTACCGACATCTCACTGTAAATCACAGTGAGAATTTTGTAGATTCAACCACCAGGACAAACGCAGACAATTGAACGTCAGTGGCGTGATGTGAAAGGGCGTTTAGCACGTTTTGGATGACGGGTGGATATGGTAGGACATTTGGCTGAATTTATGTTCAGGCGGAAATTTCCCAACCACCCTAAGTGAGTCCATACTTTCTTCCACGAGATATCTGAGTGTTATCTGCCTCCACAATAGTCCTCTTTTTGGTGTTCTGTCTTTGTCCCATCTTTCCGTAAGCCTTTTTCTTGTTTGGCAATAAAATCATTCCCCATCTATCCTATCAGTGCTCGATTGAGCTCCGTCGTGATTTTCCTTTTTCTTCTTTTTGCTGCTGGTGCACCCCTTGATCAATTAGGCAGTACTCTCCAAGGATGTGCTCTCTCCCGGCCGTACGTGCGACGAGAAGTCAAAACAACGGTGTCGGGATCGGCGGCTGCTATTGCAGGTAAGTCCTTTATTATTATGCATGCACCATTAGCGGAGGTCAGATTAAGTCCCCCAAAGACGTCATTTCCGATCACGTGACTAAATTTTAACTCCTATGGCAAAAGTAGTGATACTGCACAATTACCTTATATTTTCAAAGGTACAATTCTAGTTGAGCTATAGCACGTGAATCTACAGTATAATAGGAGAATTGAAGATTTGCCGCCCACCGACTGATGTATAAAATATGAATCGACAATTCCATTGTTAAAAATTCACTCCAAAACTATTTGGGCTTTCAAGATGTTTTTATTAGAATCTATTGTATAATCAAAAAAGTAAGAATTTAATTTTGAGTCAACGGGTGCCTATTACCCATAGATCCGCATGCTGTAGCTCAACTAAAATCTTACCGTCAGTTTGGTTTTTACCGCATTTACATTTTCTTTTTAATCCAGCAGTGATGAAGTCTTTTCTGTAACTACTATTAATAATAATTAAATGGCAGACCAATTAAAATGATGGAGTTTTCTATTATAGGTAATTCACTGTTTATTGTTTTAAGAATTGGTACGACTGGAGAAAAAATCCCAGCGGAATTTACCGAAATTTCGACCCCCCTTTATCTTACCCCCTAATTAAGGCTCCATGCGATTGGTGAGGGTCCCATGAGGGGCAAAGGCCCCATTCTCAAGTTATGGGGCCCCAAAGTGGGGCTTGGAATTATGTTTTTTTTTTTTTAAGATTTTTGCAAAACTTTTATAGATAATCGGATATTTTAAATGATTTTAGTTGTATGTTATCATTCCAAATCAAATGCAATCAATTTAAATAAACTACGACTTACCTTTATGAAGTTACGTAATTTCTTTTTTTGGTAGAATTTTAGATTACTGCCATATTAATAAAAATAGCACCGATCGATAGTTCACGACTAGTATAGAAACTTTACCAAAGAACCATACCTCTATCAGTAATAATTAGGTAGGTATAGCAGTTCAGAGTTTTTTTTACCTTTCATGACATCACTTCTGGCGATGGTAAAAAAAAACTTTGAACCGCTATACCTACCTAACTGTTACCAAGAGAGGTATGATTCTTTGGTAAAGTTTCTATACTATAGTCTGTTTCAAGATAACCTGATAGCCAAACCACCAAAGGAAACACTGTATTCATATGCGATTTGTAAATAATAATAATATTTCATTAAATTTTGTCATGTGATTTTAAAATATATGTTTTTAAATCATCTCAATAATTTAATATTTCGATATTTTATTTCCCAAAACAACAAATTATAGGATAATAAATTTAACTAATAAGGACTATTTTCCTTTGTATAGAAATACCCACAACAATGGTAGTGATTTACTGTCAGGTTATCTTGAAATAGACTATAGTCGTGAACTATCGATCGGTGCTATTTTTAATAATATGGTGGTAATCTAAAATTCTACCAATAAAAGAAATTACGTAACTTTGTAAAGGTAAGTCGTAGCTTATTTAAATTGATTATTGCATTCGATTTAGAATGATAAGATATGTCTAAAATCTTTTAAAATATCTGATTATCTATAAAAGTTTTGCAGAAAATCGTAAAAGAAACATGATTTCACTAAAATCATTTAAAATATCTGATTATCTATAAAAGTTTTGCAAAAATGTTAAACGTAATTCCGAGCCCCAACTTTGGGGCCCCATAACTTGAGAATGGCTTTGCCCCTCATGGGACCCTCACCAATGAACTCAGGAGCCCTTAATTAGTGGGTAAGATAAGGGGGGTCGAAATTCTGGTAAATTCTGCTGGGACTTTTTATCCAGTCGTACCAAGAATTTTATTATATTTGATGAAATGAGTTTTTAAATTTTCTTATTTGTGTTTTAGAATCCTCTGATATTTCTGTAGTAGGAAATTTAACAGGTATTCCAAGAAAAATAAAAGATACATCTATAGATCTTTTAAATGCTATTCAGAATTGGAATTCTCTATATATAGACGGAGCATATATTTTAAAGAATATTAAAGATCTGAAAATACAAAAATTGTAAGTGTCATATTTTCAAGTTTAAAACCATTTAAATAAATAAATATCTTTTCATTAGATAAATGTTTTAATTTTTATCAATATGATACATTATTTGTGATATTATATAGTTTGAAGTATTTAATTTTTATATATTTTTGATTTGAAAAATTGTTGAATATGAAAAGACTTCAAACAACAAATAATTAATTAATTAATTAGCAAAATCTACCAGTGTGTTAAATTTAGTAAAATGACAGTTAATAATCACAAAACCTCAAATTAATTTTGAATAAATTTAGTATTGAAAAATATATTACTTATTTATTTTTATACTTAGTTTTCAGGTCTGTTTTCTGATATACAAAGTAATTTATTTAATTATTATTTAAGTTATAAATTTTCAACAACAACAGCATTGTTGTAAATTTGTTGAAAAAATATTGAAATGTTGTCATTTAAATATTTTTTCCAAATGATTGATTAATTTCATATTCTAATTTTTTGTTTGCAAAAAGTAGGTTCAAAACTTTCTTTTAATTCTATATCTTCTCAATTCATATTTATTTTAGAGCTTTTTTATTTAGTTATAATAAATTATATTCTTGATGCCCATAATTTCAATTCTGCAGTGAAAAATAAAGTCCATCTTCCCATCAAACATATCTAGACATGACATCATCTATTTTTGCTACCAGTTCAAAGATTTTTTGAAATAGAGTTAGTCTCTCATCAATATCAAAGGAAACAATAAGTTATAAAGATGACAAGAATTATTGGTTGATCTGTAAACTAAATATTTTGTATTAAATTTTATATAAATGAGCATTGAGTCTAAACTAGTAATATACAGTTGCTTAAGTACAAGACAAGAATACAACTAGAATTGATAAGGTTGTAAACATTTTGCTATTTTAGTATAGCAAAAAATAAACAGTCCAGCACTAGACAGAAAACACTTTATTACAATTAAAGAAATATTTTCAACATTATCAACTACTACTACAGCTTACAAGCTAAAGTTTCAAGTAACTGTTACTTAGAGAACTGAGACAATTCCTTAGATTGTTTATTTGCATTTGTCTAAATCAGAGGTGCTAAACTTGCATCATCAGGTATTTAACAGATAATGCGTATTGAGAGAGCCACTTAAGAAATAAAGTAAAATTGAGATGTCTACTACTAAATATTCATGTCAGTTGCATTCCCAATTGTTTTCATTTTACAAAAATATTTGTTTTTAAAAGAGTAAAATTTGTAAAAATTTAAATATGTTCTGTAAGTGAAGTAAAGAGAATAGCTAAAATTAAGTTTATTTAATTTAATTTATTACAGGCATATCTCATTTTACAGCACTTTGTTAATATTGCACTTTTCAGTTATGGTATACCTCACTTAAGGTGCTTTGTTAATATGGCACTTTTCAATTATACAGTACTTAGGTTTTTACTTTATCTGAAATGGAAAATTATCTGCAATTATCCATAATCATAAAATAATTGATAGACTAAAGTCCTATCCTTTAGTTCCTTTACTTGACAGAAGACAAAAAAACACTAGATGATGACATCAATCTGACTACTGTATTTCCTTTAGTTCCTTTACTTGACAGAAGACAAAAAAACACTAGATGATGACATCAATCTGACAACAGACACAAATTGAAGAAGGTTGGCAAGAAGAGAGAGAGCTAATAGAAGCTGAGAAGCATAGAGAACTCTATAATAACTGTTAAAAAATTCATCTTTTTTTTCTCCTCCTATTTCTTTATATTTTCCAGTCATATCAAAATGAAGAGAAAGTTTGAATTGAAACTTAACTCTTCATTTGTTAAGAGAGATATGGCTTCTTGCATCAGATTGGCACAGAAAAACTGTCAAAATGAAGTTATATACTGGTTTACTTTAATTGGACCTATGACCTTTAGTCACTAGATCCATTGGTCTGTTTCTCTCCTAAGTATTGTTTACAAGTTTGTTTGACAACTAAAATTTTTTTCCTCTCTTGATAGAAAAGGTCATTCAAAAATAATATTTTTTCTAATTAATTTTGTTATTTTTTTACAGTTTAAAATAAAGTTATTGTTTACATATAAATCATACAAATAATTTAATTAAAAGTTATTAACATGTAAACTTTACAAATATTCTTTTAAACTAAGTTTACATCTATCACAAGTGCTATAAATCTCAAAATAGAAATTATTTGAAAAATAATACTTAGAATAAATAAATAAAACATAAATTAACACATATATGGCAGGCCCAGAACTGTTAAAGGTTGAGAATCTGGAATTGAACCTAGATTCTCCAAGTTGATACACAAATGCTTTAAAATGTGGCCATCTGGCCAGGTATTTTAGGTCTAGCACTCTTGTGCAGTTAATGAATAGTAGTGTAGATATGTTTTTAGATTTTTATATGCATTAGCGAATGAAAAAAGGCTGTGATTTGCTTTACAGCATTGGATCTGGAATTTAACTACTGCAATCATTAGATATACCTATATTAATTCTTTAATTCATATTAATTTCCATTTGATATAGTTCCAAGAAATAATATAGCTTTTTCCTATATAAATTAGCGTGTTATAAGTGTACAGTTATTGATTAAATGGGATAATTTAATATAGAACAAAAGATCTAAAATTCTAATCTTAAATTCTTATTAAAAATTATTCTTTTTCTATCTGAAACATATTTTATTTGAAATAATTATAGTATGCTATAATTTATAAATTATTTTCTAAAATTTTTACTTTAAATCTTAAAATAAAAATCATTCCTGAAATTCTTTTATAAAATTTTCTATATTTAACTTGTAGTATATAATTTTTATCATTTTCAGGAAACAAGAAGGAAATGAAATGACAAAATTTGCATTTGAAATTCAAAATCAGTGTATTAAATTACAAGGAATTATTGAAAAAATGGTAATTTTTTATTTTTTAAGATATTGTACAAATTTAACAATTGGTGAAACATATCCCACTAAAATATTTTTTATAATCTTATTTATTCTTAATAAATAATTTTTTTTGTACTTTATTTTTAGCGAAAATATTAAATTTATAGTAGAAGAAAATACTTGAAATATAAATTTGAAATATTTTTATTGAAATACTATTTTTCTGAAATGTTTTAACAAAAAATTTAAAGAAAATTATTTAACATTTCATTTCATTCATTTTTTATTTTATATTAAAGAAATATTATTCATAATTGTCACTTTAAATGATACTATTTGGTAAGCAATAAAAGTAAAATTTTTTAAAAATAAATCCAAATGATTTGTTGCTTTGCTAAAATTTCTTAATTTAAAATTCAGGTTGTTAAATTTTTTAAAATATGTTGAATTTTAAAGACTACTGTAGTAATTTTTAAAATTATCTAATAATTACATTTTTTGTTTGTTTTAAAAATAGGAAGAAATTATTTGTAGGATGAATAAAATAAATGATTGCTTCAAAGCAATTTGTGAACTACATTCCTACCAGGATTATAAAGAACCAATATTTCAAGTATGGTCAACACAAAAATTTTGTAAGTTAAATTTTATCTTGAAATAATTTTATGCTAGACAGACTATGATAATTTTATTTCAATGAGATCATATATACCAATAACAGTCTTTATGCACATAAACAAGCAAAAATACTGCAAAATATAAAAAATACTATAAAATATTTTATTTTATATTAGATCGGAAGAGCGTCGTGTAGGGAAAGAGTGTAGATCTCGGTGGCCTGGGCGGGGCGAAACAGAAGAGCTGCAATGTCATTGCAGAAAAATTGCACCGTTGACTGTTGATTAATTTAGTTTAACCAGTTCGACAAGGTACACTGTTCTTATGGTCAGTTTGACAACGGGAGTTAGTGCACTGGCAGTAAGACGACTGTACCAAGAATGCTACCATCATTCAAAGCCCACGCCATTAAGTTTAGTTTGAGGTTCAATTTACGACGTTGCTTGCGATTTGCAACCCCAGGTGTCTTATATCATTTTAATCGCCTGAATTTCGTCTACGTCGTAGTGTAGTTTTTTTGAAGGAGATAATTTACACCCTGTATATCATATGCAAATGTTATATTGCTCATATAATATTAATTCATTTTTATATTAATATAATAATTCATATTATTAATAAGATTCAATAAAAAATATATAAATATAGTAAATTAGTTTTACAATAAAATTTTTTTTAAAAGTTTATATAATTTAACTACAGTATTCAGTCCAATTTAACAGCTTTCCCTTTTTTTCTTTCAAAGTGATTATTTTAATGCATTGTTAATTTTCAAATGCCATTATCATTTAATTGTTAATTTGTTGTCAATAAATTGTTAATTTTAAATCAATTTGGATGAAAATGATTAAGTCATCTGAAATATTTACTATATATTTAAATTGCTACTATCTTATTAAATAGAATGTTCTTATCAATGATTTCTGTTATCAAATCTAATGATATCATGCCAATAGATAATAATAATATATTTTGAAATAACATAAAATTTAAATCCATGATTACTACTCAATATTAACACATTAGAACTTCAGGATTACTATTGTTTGCTACATTAAAACATTTAATTGTAGAATTAAGGATTCATCCAGCTAATTAAAAATATAAATCGGGTAGTTCATCTGCAAGTTTTCTAAAACTATAATCTTTATTTCAATGAATATTTAACACAATGAAATTGCTAATCTTTTTTTTATCATGTGTTGAGAAAGATAAATTTTTAATTCTGTAAACAAAATCTTTTAGCAAATGAAATTGCAGTTTAAATTTATAATAAATATTTCAAACATGTAATTCTATTATATGCATAATATAGTTGTCCTGTCTAGAAAAACAGTAGCTATTAAATACATATTTATTTCAGACACATTAAATCTTAACCATCTTCAATTTAACTAAATTACAAATTAAAATAATTATGTTAAATTTACAAAAATGTTTTATCTAATTAATTTTATAATTCTGATATTATATAGCAATTTTTCATTTCAGTTTTCTGATTTTATATACATTTGAAGAAAAATTAGTATGGTAATTTTTTTAATTTATTTAAGATTAAAAAATATTTCAATCAGAAATTATATCAGAAATCTAAATAAATACAGTTAATCCTCAATTTACAGTCATTTATGCTTATGATCTTAATACAATTGATAAGCTCTATGATCAATGCAATTCACAATCTATACAAGTCTGTGCACAAAATTGTTCTATACAGATGTTCCTAAAAGGGCTGGCCAAATTAGATCACAGATGTTTCTCATCAAAACAAAGTAAAAAGTCCATATAAATGAATCCAGAAATGTTGCCTTTTAGAGAAAGCACAGAGTGTAAAAGCAAACACTTTAATAGGACTATTAGTATCATGATGTATGTAGTAAATTGTGGTTTGCAATCAACTATAACAAACAGAACTATACTTTAATCAAAACACTGTGCAAATTACTGAAACAGACTGTGAATAATGAATCATAGGTTGGAAATAATCCATGATTTTGCTTTCGTTTGTGGAGGTTATGAATATATGACATTGTTTTTATACCATGATATCTTGAAAAGGAAACATTTCTGGACTCATGTTTATATGGATTTTTTGCTTTGTTTTTATGAATAGCATTTGTGATTTAAATTTGATCAGACCTTTTAGGAACAATCTGTAAATCAACAATATCTATTGGTTCCTTTGGCTTTATGATCATCCCACAGTAATATACTATAATGAATAATGTTAGTGGCTCTTGATATATATACTGTATATATAAAGTATTTTTGACTTATAGCCTGACTCTTGGAATGGAACTCAATTACAATTTGAGGATTATCTGTAATAACTTTTCCATTTTCAGCAAAATATTTTCTCAAATACATATTATTAATATTTGATTTTCACACATTTAACTGTTAAAAGTTAATTTTATATTATTATATTTTTATTTAATAGCTGTAATTATCTTTATACTTGTAATCAGAATCCCATACTAACTTATCAAACTGCATAAAACTCAAATAACTTACTTCAATTCAGCACTTTTCTGCAGTTGAGCACTCTTATAGAATTGGGAGCAAACGTTTTCAGTATTTTCATACCCTCTTCAGGCTCTTTTACACTATTAAAGTTCTAGAACATTGCCAGTTAATAATCGAAAAAACTAATGTTCTAACCTTCGAACACAAATACGTCATTTTTTAAAAAGTTGTTTCTATGGTTACGATTGTCCATTTTTTTTTTTTTTTTTTTTTAGTTGTTACTATGGTTACACTATTGTCCCTTTTTTTTTTTATCTTTCCTAATATTTAAATATATTTCTAGCAGTAATATTCTTCCTAATGTATCTACACACCAATAGTACTCCTATAGCTTTTTTATATCTTTTTTAGCATGGCAATATGCAATACAAGATATAAAAAAGCTATAGGGGTACTATTGGCATGTAGATACATTAGGAGGAATATTACTGCTAGAAATATATTTAAATATTAGAAAAGATAATAAAAAAAAAAAAAAAAA